>JAZEWU010000057.1:1969380-1980684 GCA_036362915.1 Geotria australis | reverse complement strand
GTGGCGGAATAGAGTTAGAGACACGTTCGTTACACACACACACACACTCACTCACCCCACACTCACCTTACACTCACCCCACACACTCACCCCACGCTCACCTTGAGCTCGACCGCGTTGATGAGCCGCCCGCACTTGTCGCACTGGTCCCCGCGCGCGTCCGCGTATCCGCAGAGCGGGCAGGTGCCCTCCACGAAGCGGTCGGCCAGGAAGCGGGCGCAGCGCTCGCACCGCAGCTGCTCCACCGTGTCCGTCAGCAGGAAGCCGCGCTCGCGCACGCGCCAGAAGATGTCCTGAGCGATCCTGGGTGGGGGAGGGAGAGCCGGAGTGGCGGAGTGGGGGGCACGGGGGGGCGGGTGAAGGGTTGGGTAGGGTAGGCAAGGCAGGGTGGTTGGGTTGGACAACTATCAAGACCGCCATCAACACTCACCACCACCACCGCCGCCACAACCATCTCTTCCACCATCACCTTCATCACCACCACCATCATCATCACCACCACCACCGCCGCCGCCGCGACTCACTCGGTCTGCCGCTGGGTGGTGGTGCGCCCAAAGTAGTCGAAGCCGATGCCGAACCACTGGTAGACTTCGGCGTGCAGCGCGTGGTACTTGTCGCAGACCTGGCGCGGGGTCAGACCCTCCTCCAGGGCCTTGGTCTCGGTCGCCGTGCCGTACTCGTCCGTGCCGCACACGAACAGCGTGTTGCGCCCGCGCAGGCGGCAGTACCTGCTCGCCGCGGGCGACAACCGCGGGGTTACCGCGGCGACCGCGCGGGGGTTACCGTGGCGACCACGCGGGGGTTACCGGGCGCGACAACGCAGGGGTCACACCGGTGGGGAGGTGCACGGGAGAGATGGGAATAGCGATGGATGGACGCGCGAGAGTTATTTGCGGAGTGAAGTGCTGCGCGAGGCGCGGGGGTGACGCGCGGGCGTGAAGCGCGACATGACGCGCGACGTAAAGTTGCTGATTGACGCGTGGAGTGAAGCGGAGAGTGAAGTGCAGAGTGAAGCGCGACGTGAAACGCAACGTGAAGCGCAAAATGAAGCGTGACGTGAAGTGAAGTGCTGAGTGACGCATGGATTGAAGTGCAGCGCGGGCGTGAAGCGCGGGGGCAAAGGGCGTGGGCAAAGTGCCGGGGGGGTCACCGTGCGAAGACGTCGGCGCTCAGCACGCAGCCGATGATGTTGCCGAGGTGCGGCACGTTGTTGACGTACGGCAGCGCGCTCGTGATCAACACGTTCGTCTCGCCCGCCTGCGGCAGGCTGCTCCGACACACACACATCAGACAGCATGTAGTACGCATCTTCACTCGGTGTCAGGACGACTGAGGATGCCTCCAACGTGGGAGGCGAAACGTCGCGAAGGAGAGAGGGGGAGCGCTCAGTGACACGACTGTGCACTGTGTGTATAGACTGTAGAGAGAGGGGGAGCGCTCAGCGAGACGGCTATCCCAAAAGAACCACCTTCGAAACGCAACCAAATGTTGCTGAGTTTCCGTTCTCTGTCGTTGTTGACATGCCGTTCTCTCCGCAGCCCCGTGCAGCGATTTGTGACCCTCGGGTGAAATGCGCTCTATAAATGCTATTATTATTATTTATTAACCATCACGCGTCGAGCCGTGACTAACCTACCTCGCTACACGCGCACAACCGGCCCAACGCCGACCTTCGCCACGCGCAATCGCCGACAGCACTCAGCGGGCCTTCGACACCCGCCCTCCACCGCGTCGCTCACTCACATGGGGTGCGTGACGACGCGAGGTTTGGGCAGCCCGGCGAATCCTTGCAGGAACACGTCCTTGGCTCTGCTCGCCTCCTCCTGGCTCACCTCCGTGGCTCCTTCCTGGCTCGCCGACGTGGGAGGCTTGCTCCCCGTCGGCTGCTCCTGCGTCGAACGAACGGCAGCAAGCGAGAGGCGGTAACGATTCGATAAGATAGGGATTCGGGCTGATTGCAAATGTCAGCGAAACGTCGGACCCCTCTATTGGAAATGTCGTGGGCTCGCTCTCCAACGTGATGCTGAAGTAGTAGCGAATCGGCACGTTTTGTTCACATGACGACCGCTTTGCTAATTGGCCGTGTAGGGTGGAGGCGGGTTTACGGAACTTATTTGTTTACGTGACCTAACACGTAAAAAGAGATACGCTATGGATAACATTGGTCACGAAAGCCTTCGTGTTAAATTTAGATAGACAGATATTTATTATTACAGCGGAAAATACCCGATGAGCTTACAAGCTCTGGAACCAGGAATTCCTGCTATACAACACTGGCTCGTGACTCCAACAATGATAGATAGATGTTTATTTTCACGGCAGAAAATGCCCGTAAAGTGACGGCCCGCCGTATCAACAGACCCAGGACCTTCTCGTCGCAAGCCGACCGCTACTCGCCGTGCCGCCAAACAAACACACCGAGCCGCCACAATCCACACCGCCGCCACCACCCAGCGCGACGCTCACCCTCGGCAGAAAGCGGCGGTAACCGCACCACTCACCGAGAGAGCGCCGAGCGTCAGCACGTGTCCCGATGTGGGCGGCGGCGCCGGTCGCCGGCGTTTGGCGACCCAGGCGCGGCAGTCGGCGCCCGGGCCGGAGTCGAACCTCCGCCTCGCGCCGTCGCTCGTCTCGCGAAGGCCCGGGTGTGCCGTCACCGCGTCGAACCACGACCGCAGTTTCGTCACCGATTCTGAGT
The DNA here is from genome assembly GCA_036362915.1 of Geotria australis. Classification (NCBI taxonomy): domain Eukaryota; kingdom Metazoa; phylum Chordata; class Hyperoartia; order Petromyzontiformes; family Geotriidae; genus Geotria; species Geotria australis. The sequence continues at coordinate 1,977,986 of JAZEWU010000057.1, read as the reverse complement.
TTTCTGCCGGTGGGAGGAGGAGGTAGGAGGCGGAAGAGGATTAGGGTGGTGGTGCAGTTGAGGTGCTCGAGACTCGCGGCTTGAAGGTCCCTGGTTCGATTCCCAGCTTGGCAGCCTTTCTGTGTGGAGTTTTGTATGTTCTACCCATGTTATGAGGTACAGTGCCGTGGGCTCACTGGGTTAACGTGGTAAAAAAAAAAAACCCCTAAAAAATGTTTTGCTGATTTTCCGTTCTGTGTCGTTATTGGCGTGCCGTTCTCTCCGCAGCCCCTTGCAGCGCCTTGTGACCCAAGGGTGAGAGGCGCTCTATAAATGCTATTATTATGATTACAGCGGCGTGGGCTCACCCAGTGGCAAAAGACGATCGCTGAACACGGGGAAGAGCGTCGACCAGAGAACGAGGTCGACCAAGCATGGCTTCGTCTGAACACACAGACACGCGTAAACAACAACAACAATAACAACAACAACCGCGGTCGTGAAGGACGCTACTGGACAGTTGGAAGGCAGTCGCCCTCCAGCAACAACGGAGGGCGGAGGAGCGACGCTCACAACAGCGAGCCGAGCGGCCAAAACACAGCGAGTCGGCACGGTAGGGAGCACAGGTGGTGCATCTGCCAGTCATCTCGGTCAGGCAGCCCGTGACACCTGGGTCTGTCCTGTGACCTCCTGTCGACGAGCCTTCGACACTTCACGTGATAGCCTCAAGGTGCATATGGCCTGGCACAGGCGACGTGGTGACGTCACCGCCACATAGTGGCAAAGGACGGTTGTTGTTGTTGTATGTGTGCGCTAACGGCACTTGCCCCACAGTCTGTTAAGGCTATACGGGGGATCTTTGTCTTGTATGTGTGTGCGTGTTCGCCCGTGTGTGTGCGCGTCCCGCACCCCCAAGAGGAAGTCTCCGTCGTGGTTGGTGGCGGCGCGCGCGCTGTCGACCTGTCGCAGGCGCGCCATGGCGGCCTCCTGTGCGGCGGCCAGCTCCGCGCTGGCACGCTCCCGAGCCACCCACACCTGCAGCAGCGCCAGCACCGCCGGCTGCACACACACACAGAGACAAAGATCTCGCCCTTCTTCTTTTCGATCTTCGAAGCGTGATAGTTACACGACAGTTTCCCATTCCTTTACAACAATTCTTTGCATTTTTATTGAACTCTGCGAGGTCTTTTGGGCTGCAGAGGTTGGGGTAGTAGAGCGCAGACAAGACAGTGCTCCATAGTACGGTCTGCTTACATTCACAGGTGGTTGGGCCGGTCTTGTAGCCCCAACAGACTGTAGGGTCAAGTGCCGTCGACACGGCACACGAGGCGGTGGGTGACCGGCAACCACGCCCGGCCGCCACTGTCTCCCGAGTGGCAATGTTTGCACGGCGCACTAGGGGAGGCCCAGGACCGGTTCAGAAAATCGTCACTGACGTTGGCCGTGAGCGGGATTTAAGAGAGACATGAGCCAGTGTTCACCTCGAGCTCGGCGTGCTCCCACTCCAGACACCGATCGGTCTCCGGGCCCAGCTCCTGCCCCGAGCTCTCAAACAGGTACCTGCGAGACCGAAACGACAACAACAGCCGCCGTTCGGCCACTAAGTGGTGGCGACGTCACCACGGCGCCTGTGCCAAGCCCGGTGCACTTTGAGGCTATCACGAGGAGTGTTAAAGGCCCCGCTGACAGGAGGTCGCGGGACAGACCCAGGTGCCTGACTGAGATGACTGAGATGGCTGAGACCGACACACGCACACAATAACAACAAGGAAGAACAATCAGGCCTACGCATGGATTACGACACTCATTCCAAAGGTTGTCCTCGCAAAAGTATTTAACAGAGTAGCGCTGCCGCCTCACAACAAGAAGGTCCCGGGGGTTGAATCCCGGCTCAGGGGCCTTTCTGTGTGGTGTTTGCATGTTCTCTCCCCGCGTCCGCGTGGGTTTTCGCCGGGCACTCCGGTTTCCTCCCGTAGTCCAAAAACATGCTGCTGCATAGGTTATTTGGCCTGCGGACTAAATCGCCCCTGGTGCCCTGCGATAGACCGGCGTCCCATCCTGGGCATAGCCCAGCCTTGCGCCCTGTGTCTGCCGGGATAGGCTCCGGTGCTTGTGGCACCTGCAGATGGCGTTTGGAGAGAAGAGCACGGTGCCGCTGGGGAGACGCAGCGCGGGCAGCTTGGACCAGGAGGGGAGCGCGGACGGCAGCGCTGTGGGGAGGAAAGCGGGAAGCAGACAGCTGTATTGTGTGTGTTCTTGTGCTTCAATGTTGATTGTTTGATTTGGATTGGCGTTGTTTCCCCCTCGTGTCTGTCTCTCTGTCTTCCTGTCTCTGTGTCCCTGTATCTCTCCCTGTGGCTCACCCTCCTTCCCTGTCTCCCTCCGTGTTTGTATTTAAGGAAGTGACGACCATCTTAGGGGAGGCTGGCAGATTTTTGCCGCTCTTAAGATTGCCATTTTCACGACCTTTCAGTATATTCGAAGCAACTTTAATCATTTATTTTTTGTTCCTTTGGTTTTTATTGGTTGGTTTTTTCTTTCTTTGTTGACATGCCGTTCTATTCGCAGCCCTTGTGCAGCGCTTTGTGACCCTCGGGTGAAAGGCGCTATATAAATTGATATTATTATTATCATAACATTTGTTTGCATGTTTTTGCCACAAGAATGTGTGGCTGCTTGCAAACTGGAACCTTTGCGAAAAAGGTGTCCATTTGGTGTTTTAAGATCTTAACACTTCTCTCATTGCCAGAAAATGTAAAACCTTGTATATTTAACACAGCTGTTACTGATCGATTGACAGCGCTGTCTGTCAATGGTGATCGATAACAGATACCAATGTTATAAACTATTTACACAGCTGCTTGCTAGTGATTGCATCATCATCATTATTATGGGGGTCAAGGTAGAAGCGTTCACGTCGCGATCCCTGTCAGGTAGTACTTGGTATTGCCTGCGAATTCTACCAAACACTTAAAGGCCAAGCTGAAAGACAACGATGTCCAGAGGCTGACCATCGTGCTTCGAAGAATCGCAAAGAAGAAGATCATCATTATTATATGCAGCATCTGTTGAGCTTCGGGACATCGTTGTCTTTCAGCTCGGCTTCGAAGTATTCGGTAGACTTCGCAAGTAATACCAAGTATTACTTGACAGGGATCGCGACGTGAACGCTCAAAATACCTTGCAGAGTTCAATACAAATGCAAAGAACCGTGTAAAAAAATGGGAAACTGTAATTTAACCATCGCGCTTCGAAGAATCGCAAAGAAGAAGAAGATTATATGCAGCCCCGATAGTCTAGTAGGCTCTAAACCTGGCTTAACTGTCCTGACTAAACTGCGCCCGGTGCCCTGAGAAGTAGCTTGCTTACCCCTTCCCCGTTGGACAATTGTTAAAAAGTACATACCTAGCTCAAGGGTTCATTCCAGTTTATAAATAGAAACTGACCGAGCCCGAGGCAAATGTGCCTTGTCACCACTGTGAAACAGGTTTAGCGCCTCAGTATCTGCGTCTCGCTTCGGCTGGGCGCGGAATTTGTGCGCGTTCTAAATTGTATCATTATAACCCAAAATAACCTAACTGACACATTGTTAGACAGAATACAATATGAAACTCCGAAGTTCCTTAAAGTAGATATATAATTTATCCATTCATTCGTTATAACTCCCAGCTTAATCCTGTACAGGGTCGTGCTGGTGCCTATCCCGGCAGACACAGGGCACGAGGCAGGGCTGTACTGAAGATCGGACGCCTGTCCAACGCAGGGCACCGGGGGTGATTTAGTCAGCATTAACCTATACAGCAGCCGCATGTGTTTGGACTGTGGGAATAAGCCGGAGGAGTGGGTGGATGGGTGAGTGGGTGGGTGAGTAATTGAATGAGTGGATGGGTGGGTGAGTAGCATGTATCTGTACTGTGAGATAACTCCGGAGTTACAGGAGAAAACCCGCGCGGACACGGGGAGAGGAACATACAAACTCCACACAGAAAGGCACCCGAGCCGGGAATCGAACACATTGACTTCTCGCTGTGAGACGGCAGCGCTACTCACCGCGCCACCGTGCCGCCCATCTTATCATTTAACAACAATTACAATATTTAACAGTTAATAGATGCCATGTGTTCGACGTAGCAACAATACCAGCAAACAATCAATAAATGTATTTTAAAGTTTAACAAGTGACAGCGACAACTTAGGCCCAAGCCTCGGTCCTCGCCTGAATGTCGGCCGGGAAAGGTTCACCACGAGGCGGCCAACTCCGGCCGCTTCACCGGTAACCCTCCAAACCTCGGTCTTACCGTCAGCACTGACCGCGTGGACATTCAGCTTGGCCCCAACGAACTCCGACGCAGCGGCGACCTTAATGTTGGAGGGATCCCCTTCCTCCTGGTACAAATCCATTGTTAATTCCTTCAAACTCCAACTCAGCGCAGAGCCGAACTAACGAGTTAAGAACTCGCCGGCTTCAAATTCCCCAACACTTATGCGCAACCACAACACACGCCCTGCCCGCCTATTGGGTCAGCTCGAGCAATGCGGGCGATCCCATTGAGCGGAGAGGCCGTGGTCCGCTTATCTGAACTATGTTTTGTAACGCTTCGATTCGCCACGCTGTGAGTGACGCAACACGGGTTGAAGGTTGCCTGACGTTATCGAGGTGCAATAGAGGCGTACAACATTGAGACAGCGTGCTGGGTGGGGGGGGGGTTGGAGCGTCAGACTGTGTTAAAGCTGGAAGGAACCGTTGTCCAGTAGGAAGGGGGTTAAAAATGGGAGTCACAGTGTTAGAGATGGGAGTCAGTCTTATAGAAGAGAGTCAGTGTTATAGATGGGAGGCACAGTGTTAGAGATAGGAGTGGTTGCTCCTCTCTCCTTCGCGACGTTTCACCTCCCACGTTGGAGGCATATTCAGGCTCCGAGACTCAGCCCATGTCTTCGTGCCTGAAGAGCATTTCTCATCAGAATAATAATAATTGCAAATTATAATGCGGGCTTATTTGTCCAATATCGAAGAGAGAACGTACTCAGAGGCACGAGGAAACCGCAGAGAGGCGGGGAGGGGGGAAGAAGGCAGCCAGGCGGTTAGCCGGCGCCAACATTTGCAAAACACTGCGTCCTATATATTGATCTAATCGGCGAATTAATTAATGTGTAATTTTTTTTAGTTGTGTGAGTAAACCAGAGAAGCCGGAGAAAACCCACGCAGAACAGGAGGAGAGAACACACAAACCCCACACAGAAAGGCCGCCCGAGACGGGAATCGAACCGCCTCAGGCAGGACCTTCTGTCTGTGAGGCGCATATGGTTAGAGGCTGCATAGACACCATACCTTCCTCAGCAATGTTAGTGAACTCAATCCATGTGTGAATTTATAATGCGCGTCGGTGTGGGGGGGGGTGTGTTAATGGGCTGGTGTGTCAGTGAATTCACAATGACTGTACACAATTACATCATCGCACTGTCTCACGCTGGCTGGACGCAATTCGTCCTTTGTGTATCCGTGTGTCTCTGTGTGAGGAGCGGTGGTGCAGCGGTTAGCGCGCTGGGATACAAACCTGGCCACCAGAGTTCGATTGCCGTTCACGGTCAATACCACACGATTTTATGAACCGGTCCTGGGCCTCCCCTGGGTCGATTCATATGGTGCGGTGTGTAAACATTGCTACTGAGGGAGACAAAGGCGGCAGCGCGTGGTGCTGGCCACCCACCCCTTCGTGTGCCGTGTCAGACCTTCATATCTGCTCGCTAATAGCAATTTACTTTACAGTCTACAGTCTGTTAAGGCTACACGGGGGATCTTTGTCTTTTGTGTGTGCATACGCTGTCAGATCAGCCTCAAACGAGCTACCTAACGCGACGTATTAAACATCACAAACCAGTGAGACAAAGGCGGCCGGTGCTAGGCGCTGGCCACCCACCCCGTCGTGTGCCGTTGCGACCATCACCGGCGGCGCCACTCGCTGACCCGCACTTGACCGCGCAGCCTGTCGAGGCTATACGGGGGACCTTTGTCACTGGAGACGTCTGGAGCGGTGCGTGGAATCTGTCAGATTAGGAATACACCGAGACGGAGCGCGTGTGCGTGAATCGGCGTTGCTCCGCACTCCGGCCGCCTTTGTCTCCCTTATCCTAAGCAGGCACATTCACTCGCTCGCATTCGTTCGCTCACTCATTCAACCGCGTGTCTCCTTCACGCTATTACATCGTTCATCGTAAAGCGACGAGGTGACCCATGGCAACGCCCGTGGTGATGGCGATTGATAAAGATGCAGCGGCCGCCGTTGGAACGATGGTCTTTGACGGAACGGTAATCATAATTTTACATTTATAACTCGCACCTTTGACGGAACGCTGATAATAATAATGTTAAAATAATGTGCACACACACAGATGAGTGCCTGGCTGCCTCCTCCGCCTCTCTGCGCGCTTTCCTCGTTACGCCTCTGAGTCGTTCTCTCGTCGAATTAGCACCTTCGACAGGGAATGAATATGTGCCGCGCGTTATAAATGTAAAAATTATGAGTGAATGATCGTGTGTGTACCGTGTGATGGACTGGCGTCCCATACTGGGTATAGCCCTGGCTTGCGCCCTGTGTCTGCCGGGATAGGCTCCGGCTCACCGCGACCCTGTACAGGGATTAAGCTGTTTCTGACAATGGATGTACCAGGACGTGTGTACATGTGCGTTTATATGGTGCGGGGAGCGGTGGCTCGGTGGTTAGCACGCCGGCTTGCAAACCTGGCATTGACCCGAGTTCGAATCCCGCTCACGACCAACACCAGCGATGATTTCCTGAACCGGTGCTGCATCTCGCCTTGGTCGAATCAGCCTCAATTGAGTACCTAGTGCGGTATGTAAACATCACCGCTGGGGAGATAAAGGCGGCCGGGCGTGGTGCTGGTCACCCACCCCCTCGTGTGTCATGCTGACCTTCATAGGTGCTCGCTAACGGCACTTGACCGTACAGCCCGTGAAGGCTATACGGGGGATCTTTGTCTTTGTAGCTATACCTTGGTGTATGTATCGCAAGGTGCACCTCGCCTGGCACAAGCGCCGCGGTGATGCCACCGCCGCTTAGTGGCGAACGGCGGTTGTGGTTGCATCTCTATGTACTGTATGTGTGCGTGTCTTTGTACGTCTGTGTGTACACGATATGTCTTTATGTATCTCTGCGTTATAGGTGCTACTCGCTATCAGCATTTGACCCTAATAATAATAATAATAGAATTTATAGAGCGCCTTTCACCCGAGGGTCACAAAGCGCTGCACAAGGCTGTGGAGAGAACGGCATGTCAATAACATCAAGACAGATAAACTGAGTCAAGCAATAGCGATAAATTATAGGACATCGATCATAAAGACAGCAGAAACATTATAATAATAGCAACTGCAGAGCGCCTTCCACCCTAATCTGTTAAGGCTATAATACGGGGGATCTTAGTCTTTGTGTGTATATTTGCCCCAGCCAGTCATCTCTGTCAGGCAGCCCGTGGCTGCCTGTCAGCGAGCCTTCGACACTCTGCGTGATATCCTCAAAGTGCACCTGGCCTGGCAGATGCGCTGTGGTGACGTCACCGCTACTTATTGGCGAACGGCGGTTGTTGTTGTGGTATAGCGGAGCGGTGGTGCAGTGGTTAGCCACCACCGACACCGGTGACGAATATCCGCACCGCTCCTGTGCCCGCCCTAAGGTCGACTCAGCCTCAAATGAGTACCTGGTGCGGTGTGTGTATCTGTTTAGAACCTGGAGCCAGATGTTTACGAGACTTTTGAATCAACGCGGCGCTCATCAGCTGAGGTACGAGCACTGACACCAGAATCTTAAAGCTACCTTAGTCTGTGGATAGCTTTTTGCCAGTATACAAATAATGTAAAAAAAACAAGTAGCCTTTGAGCAAATCTTGGCTAGCACTGAGATTGGGATATATGGAAAGCCATCTGTGGTGTCTGACACTGGTGAGACAGGGTCTGACACTGGTGTAGCGCTGCTTTGCGCCCCGTGTCTGCCGGGATAGGCTCCGGCTCACCGCAACCGTTACAGGATTAAGCGGTGTCGGATAACGACGATGATGATACAAACATCCGGATTTAACGGATTTCCGGACATTTCCCCTGTTTAGTCCGTTAAATCGAAGTGTTCCCGTACTCTGGTTTGTTGTGATAGTATTACTGAGCCGTCAATCCCTGATCCACCCTGCCTGCCTTATCACTGATCTTAGGGAGAAGCTGATGGTGGTGATGGTGACGATGGTGGCGGTGATGGGACCGATGGTGTGGCGCAGGTCACCGCGAACTACCAGAGGTCCCCGCCAGGTATCCACCTGTCCTGCTTGCAGATGAATAACCCGGGAACGCGCGTCGTGCCTGGCTTGGGAGACGCCTAGGTCGACTCAGCCTCGAACGATGACCGTCATAACACGAAGCATCGCAGCGTTGAGACGATGGTGGTGGAAGCGGGCGTGAACTTCTGAGACTAATGGGATTCTAAAGGTGGTTTGGGAGTCCCCGAGGTAGACTCGGCATTAATAATAATTTGCACGTGTGATGTATTAGTAAGGGGCTCGAATTCGATTCGATTCTTCGAAGCGTGATGGTTATGTGACAGTTTCCCATTGCAACAAGTTCT
>JAZEWU010000057.1:1944646-1959946 GCA_036362915.1 Geotria australis | reverse complement strand
CGTGTCACCCACCCGAAACCCGTTCTACGACGGGTTGAAATCAGAGCGGACCTATATCGAAGGGCTTGAATGAAAACGAACGTCAAACGCTGGATTCGAGGCAGTACCCGCGGCGCTTAAAGAGTCGATTCACGTCGCCGTCGCGACCTCCGCTGCCGCGCGTTTAATGCCTTCTCTCAATCTGGGTCCAGACGCGGGGCGTCCTTCTCCCGAGTCCGATTCCGGTCGCGTGCGGCGCACACAGCCGGGGTTTGACGCGGTGGCCGCCCGCCTGCCCTCCCTCCCGTCCGCCGCGATTGTACGTAATCGCGAGCGGCGAGAGGGGGGGTGTGTGCGGATAGTGGTTTTGTGGGCTAGTCGCTAGGCCGGTGGCCCGGGTCGCGGTAGGGCGGGCGGAGGGAGTCGGCGCTGGTTGGAGCGGCAGTGCGCTGTCGTCAGCTGGACGTGTCCCCCCTCCGCTCGGGAAGGGGGGTCACGCGGGGTCGAGGGGGTGGAGGCCGCCGGGTCGGAGGTCACGTCACCTCCATGGGGGCGGGTTTGTCGGCGAGACTGCTCAGGGAGCCGAGGTCGGCCTCGTGGCTCTCCCTAAGCGTGCGCGCACAAAAGACAAAGATGCCCCGTGTAGTCTTAGCAAACTGAAGGGTCAAATGCCGTTAGCGAGTAGCGCCTATGAAGGCCGGCACCGCGCGCGAGGCGGTGGGGGGCCAGCAACACGCCCGGCCGTCTTCGTCTCCCCGGTGAAGATGTTTACACACGGCACTAGGTACTCATTTGAGTCGACTTAGGGGAGGCCCGGGACCGGTTCATAAAATCGTCACCGGTGTTGGCCGCGAGCGGGAATCCAACTCGGGTCGCCGGGTTCGTAGCTCGGTGAGCTAACCGCCGAGCCGCCGCTCCGAACAAGCACGCACACTCCGAACGGAGAAACGCTACGAGTAAACACTCCCCGTCGCCACGCGCTCCCCACCCCGGACTCACCGTGCCGCCATCGCCAGCTTCAACGCCCCGGGCGACGGCGCCGGCGCCACCACCAGCGCCCGCGACGGCTGCGCCACGGCGGCCCCGCCGTGCGGGGGCCGCGGGGCAGCGTGGCCGTGCAGGGGTGCCCCGCCGCCGGGCAGCGGCGACGAGCAGCCGGCGGGCCGCGAGCAGGGCGCCGGCACCAAAACGGGCACGGGCACGGGAGCCGGCCGGGCGTGGGGCCGCGGCGCGTGCTGGGCCGGCGCAGCCGCCCCGGGCCTGGCCCCGCCGCCGGCCAACAGCTGCGCCGTGGCCATCCTGGCGTAGGCCGGCTGCGCCGCCGACGACGCCGCCGCCGCCGCCGCAGCCTTGCTGGCGACGTGCGCCGCCGTCACGCCGTGCGTCGTGAGCGCCGCCCGCACCAGCGGCTGGGCCGGGACGCAGCTCCCGGTCTGCGCCGCCGTCGCCGGCTGCTGCTGCAACTGCTGCAGCTGCTGCTGGTGCTGCAGCGCCGACACGCCGGTGAGCTGCTGCGGGGCGGCGCCGCCCGCGAAGTGGTGCTGGTGCGCCGCCGGGGCCGCGTGCCGCACGGCCGCCGGCGCCGTGGGCTGCTGCGCCGCCGGGCCGCCCCCGCCGCCGCCCAGCGCGGCCGCGGCCGAGGCGCCGCCGGGCCCCGCCGGGACGCAGTTGGCGAGGCTGGCGGGCGGCGGCGGCGCGCCCACCGCGGTGCCCGCGCGCGCGGGCGGGAGGGTGCCGGCCGGAGCGCCGGCGGAGGCGGCGGCTGCGGCGATCGGCAGCGGGTCGCTGGGGCCCAGCAGCGCCGTGACGGCAAAGAGGGCGCCGGCAGAGTCCAGCGTGTTCCCCGAGCGGGGGCCCTGACGTGGAGGAGGTGGGATGAGGAGGAGCGGCGGGTGAGCGGGACCGACGGACGGAGGCGACGACGACGGTACGAGGGGAGCGGATGACGGAATCGGAGATCGAGAAATCGAGAGAGGCGAGAGATCAGACGATGAGGGATAAGAATGGCAAAAAGAGGGAGAGGTACGACGTTTCGCCGATAGTTGCAATCAACTCTCCAACATACCGATATGCTGAAGCAGTAACGAATTGGCACGTTTTGTTCACGTGACAACCCCTTTCTAATTGGCTGTGCCGGGTGGAGGTGGGTTTACGACACTTATTTTTTTACGTGACCTAACCTCGTAAAAAGAGCTATACTATGGATAACATTGGTTACGAAAGCCTTGGTGTTAAACTCAACACGGCTAACCCGACAGAGCAGCTCGTGAGCAATTCTCACACATCGAGGCGTGAAAACCTCCACGGGAGGCGAAACATCGCCTATGAGCGAGAAGGACGAACGCTCGACACGACTAACACATCGATCCGCGACGAACCTACATCAACACGGACGATCGATCTTTCGCGAGGCGACGGAGACTGGCGCGACACAGACGACGGGCTGAGCGGTTGACAAACGGCGGCGGTGGCGGCGGCGCGGCGGTGGCTGCTGCTGGGGTCGGGAGCGCCACCCACCTGCTGCTGCTGGTGCAGGGAGTGAGCGGCGCTCTGCTCGCGCTGCATGGCGGCAAGCTGCTGCTGGTGCCTCGCGTACTGCTCCTGCGTGAAACCTGCCGGGGTCGGGGCGACAGCGAGTCACCGCGTTAGCCAATCGTCAACGGCTGCGACGCGCCGCGTGGTTGTCGTTCACGCTCGGACAGAGGGGGGAAGGGAAGGCAAGCCACGCTGTAAGCCGGCGCCAACATTTGCCAGACACTGTGTCTGGGAAATATTAAGATGTTCGAATAATAAACATCGGCCAATGAATTAATTTGTGTTTTTTTTGGTTGTGGGAGGAAACCGGAGAATCCGGAGGAAACCTACGCACAACACGGGGGGAGAACACACAAACTCCACACAGCAAGGTGCCCAAGGCGGAAATCGAACCGCCTCGGGCAGGACTTTCTTTATATGAGGCGCGGATGTTACCGCTGTGCCACCCTGCCCTTAGACACGGACTAGAGAAGACATGAACTGATGTGGCACAGGAGGACCTGGAGCTGGGTGGACTTGCAAAAAACTGGTACCAACGGTGTCAATTCAAGATCGACCTCCGCGGCGTAGGGTCGTGAAGGACCCTACCGGGCAGTTGCGAGGCGCAGACGTTACACCACCGCACCACCCTGCCGCCCTGTCTAGGGCGTTCCCCGCCACGAACCTAGGCCGCCCCGCCGTTCCTGCCCCAACTCCCGGCACCGAACCCTCGCTCGGTCATTTGGCCGCGTGCCGTTCGTCAACGCGGACGTACGGGCGATACCCGCTCGGCCCACGCGGCCCACCCACCTCCGTGGTCGGCGGCGGCGCGCCGCGCGCCCCCGCCATGCCGCGGCCGCTTGCCTCCGCCGGCGTGGACGGCCCCGCCGTGCCGCGGGCGGTAGTGCGGGCATCGAGCCGCGCGGATGTCCGCGAGGAGGCAGCGCAGCGGGTCGGTGAGCGCCGGGTGGGCCGACGGCGCCGCGGCCGGGTGAGGCTCGCTGCCGGCACCGGCGATGGCGCCGGGCGACGCGACCCGACCTTCCGTCTCCTCGGCGCCGTCCGGGCTCAGCCTCCAGAGGAGGCCCTCGAGCGGCGAGCGCAAGCGGTCGAGGAACAGCCTGAACGAGCCGCGGGAGAGCGGATCCGCGTGAGCGGGTGCGGGCGGGGTTCGGAGGTCTGGTCGCAATCGCTCGGCGGTTCGATTCGCGGTACGGTGCCGGATTTTTTTTGGGGAGCGTTTTGCGGGGCGGTTGTTGTCACGGTTCATTTCGAGTTTGCGTGCGGGACGCTGGCGAGGGTGGTGGTGCGTGTGGTTGCAGTGAGGGTGGTGGTGCGTGGTGGTTCTGGTCACCTCCCGCCGCGGCCGACGCGCCGCCGCGCGAGTCCCACGCATCGCGGTGGCGTCGACACCGACGTGACACTGTAGCCGCGCACGACTCCGCCTCCTCCTCCTCCTCTGCTGCTGGTACTCTCATCGTCGTCGCTGAGCGGCTGCCCGCTCGACACGTCCTCCTGGGGCTGTGCGCCACAAACAGGAGAACCAGTCAAGGGGCAGAACCGGGAAAATGGAGCCGGAAAAACCGGTGAGACGGGGAATCGCTTTGTGTGTTCTCTCTCCCCCTGTCCTGCGTGGGTTTCCTCCGGGTTCTCCGGTTTCCTTCCACAACTAAAAAACACCCAATAATTAATTGGCCAATAACATCGTAATAGGACGCAATGTCTGGCAAATGTTGGCACCGGCTAACCGCGTGGCTGCCTTCCCCGCACCCCGTGGTGCCGGCAACCCACCCACTTTTGTGCTGTGCCGGTCTTCATAGACATTTGCTGACAACACTTGACCCTACAGTCTGTGAAGGCTACACGGGCGATCTTTGTCTTTGGTGACGGAACCGCTAAAATAAATATCTAAACGTAATAAAAGGCCTAGTCTTTCATTGTGCTAGAAACTGGTTCTGAAACCGGTTGGGTTGAACTGGAAGTGAACCAAAAATTCGAAACCACTCATCTTCGGTTGCACATCACTGGGTGCGCGGTGCGTGTATGTGGTGCGGTGCGTCGTGCCGCGTGTATCTGGCACGGTGCGGTTGTTGGTTAATAATAATAATGTTACATTTATAGCGAGCACATATTCATTCACCGTCGAAGGTACTCATTCGACGAGAGAACGACTCGGAGGCGTAGCGAGGAAAGCGCAGAGAGGCGGAGGAGGCAACCAGGCGGTGTTGCCTGCGCCATATTGCCACACACTGCTTCCTACATATTATTATGTTATTGGACAAATAATTAATGAGCATTTATTGAGCGACTTTCACCCAAAGCGCTGCACATGGCTGTGGAGAGAACGGCATGTCAATAACATGGTTAGTGGTGGTGGTGGGGCGCGTCTCACCGCGTGGTAGCCGCACCCGGCTACCCGGCGGAACGAAAATGCGCCGTTGGGACCGCTCTCCTGCTCCGAGTCGGACGACGACGACTGGACCTGCGGAGTGACACGAGCCGTCAGCACGCCGTCACCGATACGCCGGGAGACAAGGTCAGCACACTGGCTTCTAGCAAGGATCCGGAACCTGCCTTCAGGGAACCAAAACCAGCCTTCAAGGTTTATGAAGCCTGCCACAAACTATTATAACAACAACCACCGCCGTTCGCCACTACGCGGCGGTGATGTCTCCACGGCGACTGTGCCAGGCCAGGTGCGCTTTGAGGCCACGCAAAGTGTCGAACGCTCGCCGAGATGAGGTCACGGGATAGCGCCCACAAACGCGCTATATTGCACCGTCACCAGAATCAAACATCCCCGTAAAGCATTAACAGACTGTCGGGTCAAGTGCCGTTAGCAAGCACCAACGAAGCCCACGAGGCACGCCGCGCCGTCTCCCGGCTCACCTGCGCCGGGGACTCGTCGCCGGAGCTGTGGAAGTCGTATTGGTTGAGGTCCTTCTGGTTGAAGGTGGGCGCCGGCGCGGGCGTGACGGCGCTGGCGGGCGGCGGCACCGCGGCGGCGCGGCCGGCGCCGGCTCGGTGCTTCTGGTGGTCGTACTTGCGCTTGGGCCGCCCGGGCTGACCCGGCTCCTGCGCGCGAGAGGTTGACGATGGCCGTCGCAGGATTAGCGACGAATCCCGATCGCCGGAGAGGTTGTGTACAGGCATGCCGCTTTGTGACCCTCGGGTGAAAGGCGCTATATATTATTAACGAAGTCTCGGCCAATGAATATTCGTTTAACGGACAGCAAAGAAAATATTCTTCAGAGATGTTCTTTCGGGATTGTCGTGTCAAGCTCTCTCCCGCTTTCCATCGCGACGTTTCGCCTCCAGCGTCGATGCTTCCGATGCGGGAGGCGAAACGTCGCATACGCGAAGGAACGTTCGACACGACTATCCCAAAGAACAACTCTTAACAGCGGTTCTCACGCACGCGAGTTGTGAAAACCCACAACAATACTATCTCCCCAGTGCTAACCACTATACGCTAGATTAAATATAATACTCGTTTAAGGCTGACAGTCGGGAGCGCCCGACACGGGTGGCGGTGCTTGCCGGCGCTCACCCGGTGCGCCTTGTAGTCGGCGTGGTGGTACGGGCTGCCCCCGTTGAGCAGCGTCGGCGGTGACGCCGGCGAGTGAGCCGGCGCCGTCGCCTCCTGCTGCCGCTGGGACAGCACCTCCGCGAGCATGTCCCCGTTCAGGTCTCCCGCCTCGTACCTAGACACGCACCGACGTGCGCGGTTGGACACGTGTACGTGTGTGGTTTGACACGGATTCTAAGGCGGCACGGTGGCGTCGTGGGTAGCGCTGCCCCCTCACAGCAAGAAGGGCCCGGGTTCGAATCTCGGCTCGGGGGGATTTCTGTGTGGAGTTTGCATGTTCTCCCCCCGTGTCCGCGTGGGTTTTTGCCGCCGGGCACTCCGGTTTCCTCCCACCGTCCAAAGACATGGTGCCAGGTTAATTGGCCTACTGAGTAAATTGCCCCATGTGCCCTGGGATGGACTGGCGTCCCATCCTGGGTATAGCCTGGGCTCCGGCTCACCGCGACCCTATACAGGATCAAGCGGTTTCTGAAAATGGATGGATAAATGTAAGGTGAAGTTTGTAGACGAGCGCGCTAGCCACTGACCTACCGCTCCCCAAACACACACGACAACAACAACAACAACCGCCGTTCGCCACGAGGTGCCGGTGACGTCACCACGGCGCCTGCGCAAGGCCACGTGAAGTGGCGAAGGATCGCCGACAGGAGGTCACGGGACAGACCCAGGTGTCACGGGCTGCCCAACACCAAACACAGACGGTGTATCGCACACATGGTGTCGTCGGCACGGCAGGCACCTCTTGACGGCGACCTGCAGCGTGAGGTGCAGCAGCTCGCGCTTGTTGGCCTCGCGCCGCTTCACCATCTCCAGGATGGTGACGGCGCGGCTCAGCTCGCGGCGCAGGCGCAGCATGCGCTCGTACGACGCCTCCTCGTTCTTGCGGTTCTGTCGACGGCGGATGGGTGGGTGGGTGAGTGGTTTCGCTTTTATCATCATCATCGTCGTTGTCCCTATGTCTCCCCCTGTCGCTCACCCTCCCTCCCTGTCTCCCTCCGTGTTTGTCTTTAAGGAAGTGACGGCCATCTAAGGGGACGCTGGCAGAATGTTGCCGCTCTTAATATTGCTAGTTTCACGACCTTTCAGTATATTCGAAACAGCCTTAATCATTAAATTTTTTGTTGCTTTGGTTTTTATTAGTTGGTTTTTTCTGTCGCTGTGCAGCGCTTTGTGACCCTCGGGTGAAAGGTGCTCTATAAAATGCTATTATTATTTTTTTTAAAAGCGTTCGGCGTACCTTGCGCGTCTGCATCTTCTCGGTGCGCCGCCGGAAGGCCACGTAGGGGTTGTGGTTGTGATTGTTGCTGTTGCTGCCGGCCGGCGTGGCCGGGGCGTCGCGCCGGTCCTGCCGCACCGACGGCATGAGCGAGCAGCCTCGGCAGCGCCGCCGCTTGTTGCGCCAGTACTCCCACACCTGCTCGTCGCACGCGGCGGGAAACGGAGAAGAGAAGGGTAACTATGACGACGATGATGATGACGAGGAAGACGAGGTCACACGGCGTACGGACGACGGTGCCGACGACGGAAAGGATACGGTGCGTCGCCACGCACCTAATAATAACAATATAGTTTTAATTATAACGCTGCGTGGCCCATATTCCTTCAATGTCGAAGGTATTCATTGGAAGAGAGAACGACTCAGAGGCGTAGCGAGGAAAGTGCAGAAAGGCGGAGGAGGCAGCCAGGCGGTTTCTCGGCGCCAAAATATTGCCACACACTGACTGCTTCCGATATATTATGATGTTAGCGGCCAACTAATTAATGAGGAAACCCAGGCAGAAAACCCCACGCAGAAAGGCACCTGAGGCAGGAATCGAACCGCCTCGGGCAAGACCATTCTTTCTGTGAGGAGCAGATGTTACCATTGCGCCACCTTGCCGCCCACATCACCAATTAATTGTGCACGTCATCAAGAACGTGGACGAGTCATAGAGTTTCCTCAACATCATCATCGTGGATGTGGGCATCATGCGAAATGCAAACCATCGTCAAATGTCAACGAATACCATCGTCGAACATCGAAAACTCGGGCATAATTTGAAGCACCCACTGAACGGCGGCATTAAACAGCGGGCTCGTTATTGCAGTTGTTAACACTCATCATCATTACAAGTGAAGGTTTGTAACCGGTGTCATTCGTACCTCTTCGATCAGCTCATTCTCCTCCTGCAGCAGTAGCCGAGCCTCCGCGAGCGTGACAGACTGCGCACACGCACGCACACACGGGACACACGCAGACATCCATCGTCAGAAACCGCTTAAGCCTGTACAGGGTCGCAATGAGCCTATCCCGGCAGACACAGGGCGCAAGGCAGGGCTATACCCAGCCCATCACAGGGCACCGGGAGCAATTTAGTCCGCAGACCGCTAAAACGTCTCCACCAGGGAGACAACGGTGGGCGGTCACAAACCCTTAATTTAACGACGAATTTCTAATTTTAAAAAAAGCGCGTATTACGTTCGAGATTTTACTGGTACGTTCTCCCGCGACGACCCGATTGGTCACGAGAGCGTCTGGCCCGACGGCCGAACGCGCCCGCCATCTCACCTGCATGCCGCTGCCCTTCTAAAAAAATACGTATTACGGTCGAAATTTTACTGGTACGCTCTCCCGCGACGCCGCCAACGACGACCCGATGGACAGGCAAGCGTCTGGCACCCGCCGGCGCCGGCCGCTCTCACCTGCATGCCGCTGCCCTTCTCGAGCCGCTCCACCATAGCCTCCAGCTGCATGGGCGTGATGGGGTAGCGGCGGCCGGGCCGCGCCAGGAACACCTCGTCCTCCGAGTCGAGGTCGTACTCGGGCAGGTCCGGCTCCAGGCTCAGCGCTGTCGGAAGGATTGCGACACGGCGGTGCCTCGCGTTACGACCGCCTCACGCGATACGACGAAATCCGTCCACTGTCAGAAACAGCTTAATCCTGTACAGGGTCGCGGTGAGCCGGAGCCCATCCCGGCAGACGCAGGGCACAAGGCAGCGCTACACCCAGGATGAGATGCCAGTCCATCACATGGCACGGGGGGAATTTAGTCCACAGGACAATAATCCTAAGCAGCGGCATGTTTTTGGACTGTGGGAAGAAAACCGGAAAAGTGCCCGGCGAAAACCCAAGCGGACACGGGGCGAGAACATGCAAACTCCACACACAAATACAGAGTGGATCGTGCGATTTTGGTGGAACGCAATTCGGGCGAGAGGTCAGTTCCGGTGGTGGAATGCGGTTCCGCTACAAGCTTGCTGTCGGGGGGAAAAGCGGTTGCGGTGGTTTGTGCGGACGACAGCACGGAGCTCTGGCGTCGCGTCACAGGCGGCTGCGGAGGACCAGGGGGTCGGGTCGGGGAGGGCGGCATCAGGTGACGGGCGCGCGGCGGTTTGGCGGCGTTACTCACGCGGCAGGCGGATCAGCTGCTTGGGCAGACGGTAGGTGCTGGGGTAGAGATCGTGGAAGTAGGGCACGTTGCTCTGCGCCTCGGGCACGGGGATCACCATGCTCTCGCGCTTCTCCCCGTAGGCCTGCTGCGCCGACATCGCCCGCTGCAAGTGGTGCTCCTGCGGGGCGG
The DNA here is from genome assembly GCA_036362915.1 of Geotria australis. Taxonomy (NCBI): domain Eukaryota; kingdom Metazoa; phylum Chordata; class Hyperoartia; order Petromyzontiformes; family Geotriidae; genus Geotria; species Geotria australis. Next base: position 1,950,304 of record JAZEWU010000057.1, on the reverse strand, counting down.
CCAACGGGTGGGTGACGACAAGCAAACGGGGTTTTCGTCGTTAGCGGGAACCCGCTCGAGCTTGTACAGGGTCGCGATGGGGGGGATAGGGGGGGGCCGGAGCCTATCCCGGGAAGCAGTATGTGGCACTCTGGGCGGCAGGGTGGCGCAGCGGTAACATCCGCGCCTCGCAGGAAGAATGGTCTTGCCCGAGCAGGTTCGTTTGCCGCCTCGGGCGCCTGTCTGCGTGGGGTTTGTGTGATATTCACTCCCCCTGTTCTGCGTGGGTTTCCTCCGGGCTCTCCAGTTTCCTCCCACGACTTAACAAAAATACTCGTTAAGCGATTGACCGATAGCATCCTAATATATAGAAAGCAGTGTGCGGCAATACGGCGCCGGCGAACCGCCTGGCTGCCTCCTCCGCCTCTCTGTGCTTTCCTCGCGCCTCTGAATCGTTCTCTCGTCGAATGAGTACCTTCGACAGTGAGTGAATATGTGCTGCGCGTTATAAATGGAAAATTATTATTATTATAATATCGTGCCGACAAACTGCCTGGCTGCCTCCTCTGCCCCGTTCCTCGTGCCTCAGAGTCCTTCACTCGTCGAATGAATATCTTCGACATTGAATGAATACGCGCGCGTTATAAATGTAAAAATATTATTATTAGATGCAGGGCGCAAGGCAGGGCTACGCACAGGGCGGGACGTCGGCTCGTTGCGCGGTACAGGTAAATGAAGCTAGGCAACAGCAGCCTGTCTTTGGATTGTGGGAGGAAACCAGGGGGGAGAACATGCAAACTCCACACAGAAAGGCCGGGGATTCGAACGCGGGATCTCTTGCGGTGAGGCGGCAGCGCTACTCATCGCGCCACCGTGTCGCCTGGTGTTAAGATCATGGCAATGTGGAGTGCAGCTTTACACCACGAGCACTGGTGAACAATGCCATCAGCAACAGGTATAGGTGGAAAACGAGCACAGCTCGCAAAGGTAAACAAACCGCGGCCACCACTTCCCGTGCACATCTTGACTTCATACCAACACGATCAATGGAAGACGCAAGGAGAAAACAGATGGCACTACTCGACTCTGTGAAGTGGTACTTCGTGAAAAACAACACACGGCTAAGAAGCCAAAGAAACAAACATAATCAACAGACCGACGCTCCCACCTCTCCCGCTGTATACGTTACCTAAGACCAACACGGCAAATTAGGAAATCCAAGGGAACACATAAAAGACCTACTCCGACACTCGACGGCTATGCAGCAGCTACACTTGATAACACAGCCAACAACGGACCAAAGAAAACAAACAACAGACCGTTGCCATCGACTTGACAACACAGCACTGAGTAAGGTCAAGAGACAGAGAGGGTCCACGTGCCGAAAACAAATTACCAGATCCACGCCGGTGCTCTCAACTAAACAGCTTGACTAAAGACAAAACCAGCCGAAGGAAGTAAAACGCACACAAACAGAAACCAATGGCACAACTTTACAATCGATACGGTGGCTTCAAGTGCAACTGCATTAGCCTGGCACGATCACCACGCATACGGTCGATAGTTTGAACCGACTGGAGTTGTGTGCGAGGGGCGGCACGGTGGCGTAGCGGTGAGTAGCGCTGCCGCCTCACGGCGAGAAGCCACGGGTTTGAATCCCCGCTCGGGTGCCTTTCTGTGTGGAGTTTGCATGTTCTCTCCCCGTGACCGCGTGGGTTTTCGCCAGGTACTCCGGTTTCCTCCCACAGTACAAAGACATGCTGCTCCATCCATCCATTGTCAGAAACCGCTTAATCCTGTACAGTGTCGCGGTGAGCGGAGCCTATCACGGCAGACACAGGGCGCAAGGCAGGGTAACACCCAGGATGGGACGCCAGTCAATCACAGGGCACCGGGGGCAATTTAGTCCGCAGGCCGATTAACCTATGTAGCAGCATGCCTTTGGACTGTGGGAGGAAACCGGAGTGCCCGGCGAAAACCCTACGCATACACGGGGAGAACATGCGACACTGTCTTATAAATTATGATATTATAGGACCATTCATCGTGTTTTTTTTGTTGCGAGAGGAAACCGGAGAACCTAAAGGAAACCCACACATAACAGGGGGAGAGAACACACAAACTCTGCCCAAGGTGGGAAATCAAACTGCCTCAGACAGGACGTTCTATGTGGCGCAGATGTTACCACTGCAAAGCCGCCTCCGACATGTTTCCTGCTTTAAAAATCTATCCGTAACTGCACCTGGGTATTTCCTTTGAAACACTGATAACAACACTCAATGCGTTCCCAGCTGGTTCAACAAAGGATATTCACATAGTAGTAAGATTTGATCAGTCTGCCACTAGCACTCAAAGCAGGGAGTCTGCAGGATAGTGCTAACAGAAACCATATGAAGTGCTCAAAACATTGGCATTTCCTCAAGTCAGCTGATAAGTCCACTCACTAAGAGATGTTTATTATGACAGAAGCGAACACACCGTGAGCTTGCAAGCTCTCTGGAAGTGAGATTCCAGCGACACAGCAAACGTGCAAAATATGGACAGTAAAAAAAACCATCCCTGTTGTTTATCCATCCATTCGTCCATTCATCCAGTGTCAGAAACCGCTTAATCCTGAACAGGGTCGCGTTGAGCCGGAGCCTATCCCGGCAGACACTGGCCGCAAGGCAGGGCTAGACCCAGGATGAGACGCCAGCCTATCACAGGGCACCAGGGGCAATTTTGTCAGCAGACCCATTAACCTACGCAGCAGCATGTCTTTGGACTGTGGGAGAAAAACCGGAGTGCCCGGCGAAAACCCACGCGGACACGGAGGGGAACATGCAAACTCCACACAGAAAGGCACCCGAGCCGGGATTCGAACCCGGGTCGGGATTCGAACCCGGGTCGGGATTCGAACCCGGGTCGGGATTCGAACCCGGGTGTTCTTGCTGTGAGGCGGCGGCGCTACTCACCGCGCCACCCCTCTACAGCAGATTTAAAAATCTAAACGTTGAACGAGGGAAATTTTACACACGCCAATGTCCGTGACATCAGGCATTCTAGCAGCATTTGTTTAGCAGGTTTCACCGCTCAAGAGGCTCGGCAAGTGAACAACAGTTTGGCGGCTTAAACAATTGCTGGGAAAAAATCGGGAGCTGCCGACAAAATGCTTGCATAACATGTGTCTGCCGGGATAGGCTCCGGCTCACCGCGACCCTGTACAGGATTAAGCGGTTTCTGAAAATGGATGGATGGATGCAACGAGTGAGCAAACAGAACCGAGACAGCAGCTCTGATGAGCAACCGGCCCCACGCATTAAAGAGCCTTCAGTCTCCGCACAAGATTGCAACGTGCCACAAGCCGACACGGCAATCGTCGAGGAGAGCGAGCGAGCCGGGCGAGCGGGCCGAGCCGGCACAGCCGACACACGGCCTCTCGGTACAAAATGTAATTCCGCGAGCTGCCCGGGGGGCAGGTCAGGAGGGGTCAGCCGAGCCAGCGGATGCTCGAGTTCCCAACGCCCGGCGGCGTTAACGTCTCATTGGCGCGGAGCTCCGTTCGGGGCCGCGGTCCCCAGCGTGCGCGTCTGTTGCCGGTGGTGGGGCGCAGACGTATTAAACTCTGATCGAATACGCGTGTAAAGCAGATAGCCGGCGAGAGATTGGGGTTTTTATTTCTTTAACCGGGTTGTAGCCACGTTGAGCGGATCATGTGATTCTCGGGTGAAAGGCGCTCTATAAAATGCTATTATTATTATATATGAATCTTGTATACATTTTAAATAATCGTCAGCAATTCGCATGTTTGTTGCGTCGCAGGAGTCCCGTAAAGAGCTTGCAAGCCCACCGGGTGTTTTTTCTGCTGTAGTAATAAACATCTATCTGGCATTCGAATGACGGACGTGTAACACACTCCATTAAAGAAGCCGCCGCCACATTTTCTCGCGAATATGGCTCTGTTGACATTTGCGGCACGGCCGTGACCCCATAAACGTGTTAACACCGCTGCACATAATAGGTTGTCATGGCTGTCCCACTCGATGGCGAGCACAGCTCATTGTCAGATGAGCAACACTTGCAAGCGAGGTAATAATAGTATCATTTTAGATAGCGCCTTTCACCCGAGGGTCACAAAGCACTGAACAAGGGCCGCGAAGAGGACGGCATGTCAACAACGAAAGAAAAAACAACCAATAAAAAACCAAAGCAACAAAAAATTAATCATGAAGGCTGCTTCGAATATACTGAAAGTTCGTGAAACTGGCAATCTTAAGAGCGGCAAAAATCTACCAGCGTCCCCTAAGATGGTCGTCACTTCCTTAAAGACAAACACAAAAGTCCCCCAATATGACCTTGAATACGCGGTGTTAGCGAGCACCTATTCGGCACAGCAAGGCACCATGAGAAGGCGGTGTGGACAACATCACGCCCGGTTGTCTCATCATCATTATCATTGCTGTCAGACACCGCTTAATCCTCTACAAGGTCGCGGTGAACCGGAGCCTATCCGGGCAGACACCGGGCGCAAGGCTGGGCTATACCCATGATGGGACGCCAGTCCATCACAGGACACCGGGGGTAATTTAGTCAGCAGGCCAATTAACCTATGCAGAAGCGGCGTGTCTTTGAACTGTGGGAGGAAACTAGAGTGCCCGGCGGGTGGCACGGTGGCGCAGCGGTGAGTAACGCTGCCGCCTCACGGCAAGAAGGTCCCGTGTTCCAATCCCGGCTCGGGTGCCTTTCTGTGTGGAGTTTTCATGTTCTTCCAGTGTCTGCGTGGGGCCCGGTTGTCTAATCTAGTGTTGGTGTTAACACGCCAAGGTAGAAGCATTCACGTCGCGATCCCTGTCAAGTAGTAATACTCGGTATTACCTGCAAATTCTACCAAACACTTCGAAGCCGAGGAGCTGAAAGACAACGATGTCCAGAAGCTCAGCAGATGCCAGAAGCCCCTCAGTCTGTTGCAAGAAGAGAGGCCAATGCCCGCCGCCTTTAAGGCCAGCACTGACTGTTAGATCTCTAAATGTTGAAGGGCTGTCTGCAACTAAAGAAGAACTTGTTGCAATGGGAAACAACGGTCATATAACCATCACGCTTCGAAGAATCGAATCGAATTCGAACACGCCACACTCGGTATCAATTCAATGCTGCTACCACCAAGTGAGGCTTCTGGCTCAGACTGTGTTCCGATATCAGCCGAGGTTAGAAATGGTCGGGAATGGAAACCGGGTCGCCCGGTTTGTAAAGCAGCGCGCCAACTATTGCACCACCGCTCCCCACGATTGCACCCATGTGTACGTCTGCAATTAACCGCTAGTTCAAGTGCGCTCAAACTCACAAATAAATCGATAATATTATAATAATTATACATTTATAACGCGCACATATTCATTCACTGTCGAAGGTACTCATTCGACGAGAGGCGCGAGGCGGCAGCCAGGCGGTTTTGCCGGCGCCATATTGCCACACACTGCTTCCTATATATTATGATGTTATCGGCCAAATAATTACTGTGGGTTTTTTTTTTACTTGTGGGAGGAAATCGGAGAACCGGTCGATTCACGGTGGTTGTTCTTCAGAGCTGTTCTTTTGGAATAGCCGTATTGAGCGCTCGACACGACTATCCCAAAAGAACAGCTCTGAAGAGCAACCATCAATCAAAACAGGCTCAAACGAAAGCTGTCTCTCGTGTTGGGC
>JAZEWU010000057.1:1906755-1918662 GCA_036362915.1 Geotria australis | reverse complement strand
TATTGCCTGCGAATTCTACCAAACACTTCGAGGCCGAGGAGCTGAAAGACAACGATGTCCAGAGGCTGACCAACGTGCTTCGAAGAATCGTAAAGAAGTAAAATTGCCCCAGGTGCCCTGCGATGGACTGGCGTCCTATCCCCGGTATACCCCTGCCTTGCGCCCTGTGTCTGCCGGGATAGGCTCCGGCTCACCGCGACCCTGTGCAGGATTGAGTGGTTTCTGAAAATGGGCGGATGGATGAAATTTGATCTCGGCTGTTCAACCTTCTCTGAGTGTTACCATCAGCGTCGCTGGTGACATCTCAAGGTCTCGAGACCCCATCCAGCCTTCGTCGCTCGCTGTCTGGGATGTAGGGGCTGATAGCGAGCACCTATGAAGGCCGGCACGGCACACGAGCAGATGATGGGTGGCCAGCCATCACGCCTGGCCGCCGTATGTTGCCCGAGCTGTGATGTTTACACACCTCACCAGGTAGTTATTTGTTGGCTGAGTTGACCTAGGGGAGGCCCAGGACCGGTTTTAGGAAATCGAAGTGTAGCGCGCTAACTGCTGCACTACCGCTCCCCACGCCAAACACCTCCCGCCATACAAAGACCCCCTGTATAGCCTTAACAGACTGTGGGGTCAATTGCCGTTAGCGAGCACCATACATACACACACAACCCTGCCGTACGCCATAGACCCTACTTACACACACCCCATTCACACAACTACATTTACACTCACACCCCACAAACCCTACACTCAGACCATATACCCTCACACCACACACACTCACACCCCCACACACTAACCCCGCATACTCACACCCCAAATATTCCCCCCTATAGCCTTAACAGACTGTAGGGTCAAGTGCCGTTAGCGAGCACCTATGAAGGCCAGTACGGCACACGAGGGGATGGGTGGCCAGCACCACGCCCGGCCGCCATTGTCTCACTAGTGCCCACACTACACACTCACCCCCCACACACACTAACCTTTACATACGCACACCCCACACACCCTACACTCACACCCCACACCAACACACCCTATACACTCCCCACACACACACACTAACCCCACATACGCACGCCCCACACATCCCTACACTCACACCCCAACAAAGACAAGGATCCCCCGTATAGCCTTAACAGACTGTGGGGCAAGTGCCGTTAGCGAGCACCTATGAAGGTCGACACGGCACACGAGGGGGTGGGTGACCAGCACCACGCCCGGCCGCCCCACACACTCACACCCCACACACAAGCAACCCACTCCTCCACCGCCACGTAGACTTATTTATTTTAACAAACAGACGCGACCCTTTTGAGAAATGGTGCAGGCTCTATAGCCGCCTCTGACATTTGACCTCTGGCCCGTGTGGCCCAAAAGCAGCTGCTGCCTCCAGGCTTTCAGGATGTCAAAACCTGGCCCGGAGCTTTTCACTGGATCTGAGCGGCGGCTCGGTGGTTACCGCTATGCTGGGCTACAAACCTGGCTATGACCCGAGTTCGAATCCCGCTTCACGGCCACCAACACCAGTGACGGTTTTCTGAACCGGTCCTGGGCCTCCCCTAGGTCGACTCAGCCTCAAATGAGTAACTAGTGCGGTGTGTAAAACATTGTCGCTAGGGAGACAAAGGCGGCCGGGCGCGGTGCTGGTCACCCACCCCGTCGTGTTCCGTGTTGACCTTCATAGGTGCTACTCGCTAACGGCACTTTACCCTACAGTCTGTTAAGGCTATACGGGGGATCTTTGTCTTTGTATGCGCTTTGTGACCCTGGGGTGAAAGGCGCTCTATAAAATGCTAATATTATATAGCTTTCTCTCTCTGTATATTCTGTACCTATTTATGTATTAAGGGTAAACTCAGTAATTTGGCACGGTAGGGAGCACAGGTGATGCCCTAGTCAGTCATCTCAGTCAGGCAGCTCACGGCACCTGGGTCTGTCCCGTGACCTCCTGTCAGCGGGCCTTCGACACTCTGCGTGGCCTGAAGGTGCACCTGGCCTGGCACATGCGCCGTGGTGACGTCACCGCAACTTAGTGGCGAACGGCGGTGGTTGTTGTTGTTAAGAGGAAGAGGCAGCCATCTCTCCAGCTCAAAGTTCATCTCATCTCATTGCCAGAAACCGCTTAATCCTGTACAGGGTCGCGGTGAACCGGAGCCTATTCCGGCAGACACAGGGCGCAAGGCAGGGCTATCCCCAGGATGGGACGCCAGTCCATCACAGGCCACCGGGAGGCAATTTAGTCGGCAGGCCAATTAACCTATGGAGCAGCGTGTCTTTGGACTGTGGGAGGAAACCGGAGTGCCCGGCGAAAACCCACGCGGACACGGGGAGAGAGAACATGCTAACTCCACACAGACAGGCGGCACCCGAGCCGGGATTCGAACCCGGCGCCCGCCGTGCCGCCCCCTCGTTGGCTTCATAAGAAGATCTTTGTCTTTGTGTCTGCCGGTAATATGAAGGAGACTCAGTTGCCTTGACGCCCACTCACCATGCCCTCACCCCCGTCACCCCTCCCCTCGACCCTCCACTCACCCCTCCCCTCACCCCTCCACTCACCCCTCCCCTCACCCTGGCTCACACAGTGCAAACAATAAATACATCACTACAACGGAAATTCCTCCCGGCACAAGCAGCCGAGATCCACACAGGCGCCTTTGCACCCTCCTCACACAACCTCGCAGAGGCGCCTTACACCCTCCTCACGCAATCACACACGCCTTACAAACAACAACAACCGTCACTCGCCACCAAGTGGCGGTGACGTCATCACGGCGCCTGTGCCAGGCCATATGCACCTTGAGGCTATCACGTGAAGTGTCGAAGGCTCGCCGACAGGAGGTCACAGGACAGACCCGGGTGTCACGATGGGCTGCCTGACCGAGATGACTGGCAGATGCACCACCTGAGCTCCCTACCGTGCCAACTTGCTGTGCTTACCCCCAAAGACAAAGATCCCCCGTATAGCCTTAGCAGACTGTAGGTTCAAGTGCTGATAGCGAGTAGCACCTATAAAGGTCGACACGGAACGTAACGGGGTGAGTGACTAGCACCACGCCCGGCCCCCTTTGTCTCCCTAGTGGCAATGTTTACACGCCGCATTAGGTATTCGTTTTAGACTGAGCCGACCTAGCGCAGGCCCAGGACCGGTACGTAAAATCGTTACTGGTGTTGGCAGTGAGCGGGAATCGAATTCGGGTGGCCAGGTTTGTAGCCCAGCGCGCTAACCGTTGAACCACCGCTCCCCAATATATAAACACGACAAAGATAAATATCCCCCGTTATAGCCTTAACAGACTTGTGGGGTCAAGTGCTGTTAGCGAGCACCTATAAAGGCCAGCACGGCACACGACCCACACACGCCAATTCACACGATCATAACACGGCTGGAACTGGAAACATTTTCTTGATAAACCATTAAGACAGAGCCGGGCATGCAACATCTGTTAAAGTGATTCCTTCATACACAATAATGATGTAAAAAAAATATCACTACAACCGATGACAATAACAAAAAATATTTCGACGGTTGCTCTTCAAAGCTGTTTTTAAGGCAGAGCCTTGATTCACACGCAACTTTTCGCCTCCCACGTTGGAAGCTCCGGCGACTGATTAGGTGGCCGGGTGACGTCTGGGCAGCAGGGTGGCGCAGTGGTAACATCTGGGCCTCACAGCAAAGAAGGCCCCCGGGTTTCGAATCTCGGCTCGGGCGCCTTTCTGTGTGGAGTTTGCATGTTCTCCCCTTGTTCTGCGTGGGTTTCCTCCGGGTTCTCCGGTTTCCTCCCACAACTTAAAACAAAATCACTCGTTAATTATTTGGGCGATAACGTCATAATATATAGGAAGCAGTGTGTGGCAATATGGCGCCGGCAAAGCCGCCTGGCTGCCTCCTCTGTCTCTTTGCGCGTTATAAATGTCAAATTATTATTATTACAGTGGAAAAAATACCCAGTGAGCTTCCAAGCTTTTTTACGAGATTCCTGCGACACAACAAACGTGCCAATTGACAAAAATAAATACAAATATATAAACAAAAATAACAGCAAATCAACCGAACAAACAAAACATATCTCCACACATAATTGATCTAATAAATAAATAAATAAAAATACAGATGGATGGTTGTACTGTACATGTGGCTGAATGGCTGGCTTGATTGAATGGCTGAGTTAATCGACAGTTTACTAGGTGCATGGGTGTCTGTTAGAGACAGGAGCCAGCGTTGCATCGCAGAAATCCCGCTTCCAGAGCTTGCAAGCTCACCTGATTTTTCCTGCTGTGATAATACACATCTATCTTCAATAGTTTAACCGTATAGGTTAGTAGTTTAACCGTGTAGGTTGGTACAGTATAAGAGCTGTGTCTGGGTGAGTCAGTGTGGGGAGCGGTAGCCCAGCGGTTAGCGCGCTGGGCTACAAACCTGGCTATGACCCGAGTTCGAATCCCACTCACGGCCACCACCACCAACACCCAGTGACGATTTTCAGAACCGGTCCTGGGCCTCCCCCTCGGGTCGACTCAGCCTCAAACGAGTACCTAGCGTGGTAGACATCGCCACTAGGTTACATAAAAAGCGGCCGCCAGGCGTGCTGCTGCCCACCCACCCCACCTCTTGTGCCGTATAGCACTTGAGCCTACAGTGTGTTAAGGCTATACGGGGGATCTTTGCCTTGTGACGAGTAGGTTGGCTGGCCTGTCAGATTGCAGGGCCCTAGCCCAGGGAACAGAAGCACCGTTATATCCCTGATTTCCCCCAGTCAAAGCAACAACGCGCCACGGATTCCATTCCACGCTAGGGGGCAGCAGTCTGAAACACGGACGGCCGCAGTTAACGGGCACAAGGATGCAGACACGGGGGGTGGAAATAAGCGGTCTGTAGGCACAACCACCACCACCACCATCACACCATCACCACCACCACCATCACACACACACACCACAATCTTTACTCGATAGACACCTATCGAGCAGAACTACCACCACCACCACCATAATCGTCACCGCGGCCGTCACTGGGTTTTGCTTCCGACACGAGACAGCGGTCGAACAAAAGTCCACTTGTTCGGGTTCGATCCCGAAGCAAGGTCGAGGTAGGTGGACGGTGGGCGGCGGTGCACGGTGGTGGTTGTTGTTGTTGTTATGTGTGGTGGTGCTGGTGTTGATGCTGGGAGTGCGTGTTGTGGCGCTGGCCACCCACCCCCCCGCCTTCGTGTGCCGTGTCGGCCTTCATAGGTGCTACTCGCTAACGGCACCTGACCCTACAGGCTGTCAAGGCTATACGGGGGATCTTTGTCCCGTCTTTGGGGTGTGTGTACTGTATGTGTGTGACGTGGTTGGTGATGATGGTGCTTATAGGAGGTGTGTGTGTGTGGTGATTATGATGGTGGTGTGTGTGTGGTTGCGTGTGTGTACTGGGTCTGTCCTGTGACCTCCTGTCGACGAGCCTTCGACACTTCACGTGGCCTCGGGGTGCATGTGGCCTGGCACAGGCGACGTGGTGACGTCACCGCCACTTAGTGGCGAAAGACGGTTGTTTGTTGTTTGTGTACTGTATGGGGAGCGGTGGCTCAGTGGTTAACGCACTGGGCTACAAACCCGGCTAAGACCCGAGTTCGAATCCCGCTCACAGCCACCAACACCAGTGACGATTTTCTGAACCGGTCCCGGGCCTCATGCGAGGCTGAGTCGACCTAGGGGAGGCGTGGTGCTGGCCACCCACCCCCTCGTGTGCCGTGCTGGCCTTTTTCGGTGCTACTCGCTAACGGCACTTGCCCCTCCAGTCTGTTAGTCTATACGGGGATCTCTATCTTTGTGTGTGAGTGAGCGGGAGTTTGCCACTAGGGAGACAAAGGTGGCCGGGCATGGTGCTGGCCATCCATCCCCTCGTGTGCCGTGTCGACCTTCATAGGTGCTCGCTACGGGCACTTGCCCCTACAGTCTGTTAAGGCTATACGCCGGGGGATCTTTGTTTGACAGATTTGCTGAGCACCATAGGCCATAAGCCCAAAACGTCTAGCCGCCAGCAACAGGCAGCACTGAGTGCTAACAGGTAATACGATTCCAGAATCGAGACAGATAGATAGATGTTTATTATTACAGCAGAAAGAAATACCTAGTGAGCTTGCGAGCTCTTTACGGGACTCCTGCGACACAAAAAACATGTGAATTGCTGATAATAATTTAAATGTATACGAGACAGAACTTTCTAAGTGCGGTTGGAGGGAAAGAGTCGGTCATGGGAGAATGTAATTTCAAATCGGGCCAGGGAATTTCCAAACCGAGAGGTGGGTTGATTCACTGTGGTGAGTGGGTGAATTGGCCTACTGAGTAAAATTGCCCCAGGTGCCCTGCGATGGACTGGCGTCCCATCCTCGGTATCCCCCCTGCCTTGCGGCCTGTGTCTGCCAGGATAGGCTTTGGCTCACTGCGACCCTTTACGGGATTAAGCGGTTTCAGAAAATGGATGGACTAAATTGCCCCCGGGTGCCCTATGATGGACTGGCGTCCCATCCTGGGTATAGCCCTGTCACGATAACAGGGTGACAAGGTGATGGACTGGTCGGTGGGGAGTTGGCTGGGTGAGTCAGTGAGTACTTGCTCGTAAATCACCCTGATTCAATGAAGCCGTGATGCGGCTTCACACTCAATCTCATCCCGAGCAGTGATTTAAGAACTGGGGTCACTCCACCCCCCAGGTATGAAGGCGCTATTCCCAGCTTGAAATGTAATAACCCCAGCAAGCGTGGAACGTTGGTCCAACGTTGTCTCAACATTGGGCCAACGTTGGCCCACTGGTTCTAACCACATGTCAATTTGTTGCTGATTTTCCGTGCTCTGTCGTTGTTGACATGTCGTTCTCTCCGCAGCTTTGTGTAGCGCTTTGTGACCCTCGGGTGAAAGGCGCGATATAAATGCTATTATTATTATAACGTTGGCCCAACGTTGGCGACTGGTTATAACCACGTTTCAACGTTGGCACCACTGGTTCTAACCACATGTTAACGTTGGTCTAACGTTGGGCCACTGGGTTCTAACTACAGGCCCAACGTTGACCCAACGTTGGGCCACTGGTTTTAACCACATTCAAACGTCGCCCCAACGTTGGGCTACTGGTTCTAACAATACAGCGACGTTGGCCCGACGTTGGCCCCTGCTGGGGGGAATTATTCAGACTATAGACAGCTTCAGACAAAGTTTCCACAATGCCACCTCCGTCAGATTAGTGTTAGGGACCGGGTTCGTATCCTGGCTCTGGTGCCTTTCTGTGTGGAGTTTGCATGTTCTCCCCATGTCCGCGTGGGTTTTCTCCGGGCACTCCGGTTTCCTCCCACAGTCCAAAGACATGCTGCTGTTGCATAGGTTAATTGGCCTGCTGACTAAATTGCCCCTGGTTGCCCTGTGATGGACTGGCGTCTCATCCAGGGTATAGCCCTGCCTTGCGCCCTGTCTTCTGGGATAGGCTGCGGCTCACCGCAACCCTGTACAGGATTAAGCGGTTTCTGACAATGGATGGATGCATGGATGTTATGATTGGTGGTTATGAGGGTGTTTGATATTACGAGTGCGCATGCGTGTACAGATAGTGTAAACGTCAACATTGGGGAGACAAAGGCGGCCGGGCATGATGTTAGCCACCTACTCCTTCCTTATGTTCCGTGCCAGCCTTCTTACCTTATCTAACAGCACTTGAATAAAAAGGTCATATGGGGGGAGCTTAGTATTGTGAGTGTGTGTACAATGTGTGTGTATGTAAACATTTCCACTAGGGAGACAAAGGCGGCCGGGCGTGGTGCTGGTCACCCACCTCCTCGTGTGCCGTTTCGACTTCGACCTTCATAGGTGCTCGCTAACGGCACTTGCGCCTACAGTCTGTTAAGGCTATACGGGGCATCTTTGTTGTTGTTGTAGGGGTGTGTGTCTCTATAGGTGGCCTCAGGGTGCATATGGCCTGGCACAGGAGACGTGGTGACGTCACCGCCACTTAGTGGCGAAAGACGGTTGTTATGTTATGTGTGCGCGTTGGGCCGTGTGTCTATAGGTGACGGTGTGTGTGTGTGTCGGGGTGTGTGTGTGGGTGTGGGCGGGAGGGAGGCAGGGTCTAGGCGGAGCCAGGGTCCCTCCAACCTCCGTACGTAACGGTACCGTCGCGTCGCCTGAACGTGGTGGTGAATTGGTGGTGTGCTGGGGACAGAGGTGAACACTCACGCGCTAACACCCACCCACCACAACCGCCACCACCTTACTCAACCACCACAACCACCTCCACCACCAACCACAACCAACACTACCTCAACCACATAGGTACGTTTTCCAGCGTCCACCCGCCCACCCTTCCTGTCGGCTGAGACGGCCGTGTGTGTGGGCGACATGGTGTGTGAGACGGTTGTTGTCTTAGGCTTGTGGCTGTCCGATCCCGTTTTTAGCCTAGTGCGTGTGTGAGCGTGTGTGTGTGGCGGGACTTGTCCCCGACAGTCTGTTGGGGCTACACGGGGGATCTTTGTCTTTGTGTGAGCGTGTGTGTGTGTCTGGGTGTGTCACCTTATTAGGTACCTGCGTGGGTACGCTGTGTGTGTGTGCGCGTCTTTGTGTGTATGTGTGTTGCGTATGTACCTGTATGTATACAGTGTGTGTGTGCCTGTGTGTATGTGTATCTGGGTGTGTCACCTATGTCGGTACCTGCGTGGGTACGCTGTGTGTATGCGGGCCTTTGTGTGTATGTGTGTTGCGTGTGTAGCTGCATTGTATAGTGTGTGTGTGTCTTTGTCTTTGTGTCTGGGTGTCCGTCTGTCTGTCACCTATAGGAACCTGCGTGGGTACGCTGTGTGTGTGTGCGGGTGTGTCTTTGTGTGTGTTATGTATGTACCTGTATGTATGTATGTATACACAGTGTGTGTGTGCCTGTGTGTCTTGACCCTACAGTCTGTTAAGGCTATACGGGGGATCTTTGTCTTGGTGTCTGTGTGTGTCACCTATGTAGGTACCTGCATGGGTTACGCTGTGTGCGTGTGGCCTCAAGGTGCATATGGCCTGGTACAGGCGCCGTGGTGACCACCGCCACTTAGTGGCGAATGACGGTTGTTGTATGTACCTGCATGTATACAGTGTGTGTGTCTGGGTGTGTCCGTCTGTCACCTATGTAGGTACCTGCATGGGTACACTGTGTGTGTGTGTCTGTTACATATCCACCTACCTATACGATACATAGTGTGCGTGTGTGTCTGTGCTGGCCACCCACCCCCTCATGTGCCGTGCCGGCCTTCATAGCTGCTGCTGGCTAACGGCACTTGACCCTACAGTCTGTTCAGGCTCCACGGGGGATCTTTGTCTTTGTGTATCCATCTATTATTACCTATGCACATACCTGCGTACGTGTGTCGTATACTGCAGTGTGTGTGTGTGTTAATATTGTGTGTAAGTATTTAACACACATACACACTGTGTGTGTTGATGGCAACAGTCTGACCTCGACCTCAACACATGTCGCCCTTCCTTTATGTACTGTACGCACACGTGGTGAGTTGTGTACTATATTGCTGTACCACTGTACCGTTACACGGACGTGCGGCACGGTGGCGTAGCGGTGAGTAGCACTGCCGCCTCACAGCAAGAAGTGCCCCGGGTTCGAATCCCGGCTCGGGTGCCGCCTTTCAGTGTGGAGATTTGCATGTTCTCTCTCTCTCTCCCCGTGTCCGCTTGGGGTTTTTGTCGGCCTCTCCGGTTTCCTCCTACAGACCACAGCGTACCCACGTAGTTTAACCATCGTGCTTCGAAGAATCGCAAAGAACAAGAGTCCAAAGACATGCTTGTTGCTGCATAGGTTAATTGGTCTGCTGACTAAATTGCCCCCTACCGGTTTGCCTGTGACGGACTGGCGTCGCATCACTGGGTATAGCCCTGCCTTGTGCTTTGTCTCTGCCGGGATAGGCTCCGGCTCACCGCGACCCTGTAGAGGATTAAGCGGTTTCTGACAATGGATGGTACCGTTACACACCGCACCGCGTGTGTGTGTTGTGTTACCCGCAGATCACTGCTGTACCATTATAATAATAATAGCGTTTTATATAGCGCCTTTCACCCGAGGGTCACAACCTTTTTCGACATAATTCCATCAGTTGCATAAATATACAAGACAAAGATCCCCCGTATAGCCTGAACAGACTGTAGGGGCAAGTGCCGTTAGCGAGCGCCTATGAAGGTCGACACGGCACACGAGGAGTTGGGTGTGTGTGTGTGGGTGTACACCCACACACACACGTGGCCTCGGGGTGCATGTGGTGCATGTGGCCTGGCACAGGCGACGTGGTGACGTCACCGCCACTTAGTGGCGAAAGACGGTTGTTTTGGGTTTTTTTTTTGGTACACCTGTGTATACACCGGAAATTACACACGGACCGATGTACACACACACGCGCCTCTGTGTACACCAGTACTGTACACATACCGATGTACACACCTGTGTATACACCTATATAAGGCAACGATCCCCAGTATAGACTTAACAGACTGTAGGGTGAAGTGCCGTTAGCGAGTAGCACCTATGAAGGTCGACACGGCACAGGAAGGGGTGGGTGACCGGCACCACGCCCGGCCGCCTTTGTCTCCCGAGTGACAATGTTTACACACACCGCACTAGGTGCTCATTTGAGGCTGAGTCGACTATGTGCACACGCCTCTATACCTCCACCACACAACAACAGTCGCCGTTCGCCACTGAGTGGCTGTCACGTCACCACGGAGCTGGTGCCAGGCTAGGTGCACCTTGAGGCCACGTGAAGTGTCGATGGCTCGCTGGTATGAGATGACGGGACAGACCCAGGTGCCACGGGGTGACAGATGACTGACAGATGCGCCACCTGTGCCGTCTACTGTGCCAAATAAACACCCCACGCACACCACACACACACACCACCTTCACACACCACATTCACCCCTGCACGGTGTACGCCTCTACACACCGCACACAAGAAAGATCCCCCGTGTAGCCTTAACAGACTGTAGAGGCAAGTGCCGTTAGCGAGTAGCACCTATGATGGTCGACACGGCACACGAGGGGGTTGGTGACCAGCACCACGCCCGGTCGCCTTTGTCTCCCTAGTGGCGATGTTTACACACCACACTAAGTACTCATTTGAGGTCGATTCGGCCTAGGGGAGGCCCAGGACCGGTTCGGAAAATCGTCACTGGTGTTAGGTGGCCGTGAGCGGGATTCGAACTCGGGCCGCCATGTTTGTAGCTCAATGCGCTAACCACTGAGCCATCGCTCACACAAACTACAACAACAACAACCGCCATTCGCCACTGAGTGTCGGTGACGTCACCACGGCGCCTGTGCCAGGCCATATGCACCTTGAGGCCACGTGAAGTGTCGAAGGCTCGTCGACAGGAGGTCACGGGACAGACCCAGGTGTCACGGGCTGCCTGACCGAGATGACTGGCAGATGCACCACCTGAGCTCCCTACCGTGCCAACTTGCTGTGCTTTGGCCGCTCGGTGCTCGGCTCGCTGTTGTGAGCGTCGTTCCTCCGCCCTCCGTTGTTGCTGGAGGGCGACTGTCTCCAAACTACACACACACACACCTCCACGCCACACACACCCGGCGTTGACCCGCACACCCGCCCAACCCGTGTCCCGCAGATGTAAGCGTCGGGCGGGAGCACACCATGGCTGACGGGCCCAGGTGCAAGCGCAGGAAACAGTCCAACCCCAGGCGAAATAACGGTATGAGACCACCACCATCAACCACCACAGTACCAGAACTCTACCACGATCCTCCCACCATACCACCATACCACAACCATCACCACCCTACCACCACCACCACCGCCCCATCCAACCACCCCCATCACCACTACCACATACACCCACCACACCCACACGACCACACCATCAAGCCCACCACCACCATGCACC
>JAZEWU010000057.1:1858136-1869588 GCA_036362915.1 Geotria australis | reverse complement strand
CCCTCTGCCCTCAGCCACTCTCATCCCCACGTTGTATGTAGCCATAGCGCGCGGCTGCCACTGTTTCTCTATCCCCGCGCGCGGTTTTCCCCCGGATCCATCCATCCATTTTCAGAAACCGCTTAATCCTGTACAGGGTCGCGGTGAGACGGAGCACTATCCCGGCAGACACAGGGCGCAAGGCAGGGCTACACCCAGGATGGGACGCCAGTCCATCGCAGGGCGCCCGGGGGAATGTAGTCAGTACGACAATCAACCTGGCGGCATGTCTTTGGACGGCGGGAGGAAACCGGAGTGCCCGGTGTCGAAAACCCAGGGGGACACGGGGAGGACGTGAAAACTCCACGCGGAAAGGCCCCCGAGCCGAGATTCGAACCCGGGAGCCTTCTTGCTGTGAGGCGGCAGCGCTACCCACTACCCCACCGTGCCGCCCACGCAAATGCCCCTCTTATGTATACAAGCAGCCGGGTCGCTGGGGCGGCCCCCTTTTCGAATTCGATCCGATTCTTCGAAGCGTGATGGTTTATATGACAGTGTCCCATTGCAACAAGTTCTTCTTTAGTTGCAGACAGCCCTTCAACATTTAGAGATATAATTAGTCAGTGCTGGCCTTAAAGGCGGCGGGCATTGGCCTCTCTTCATGCTCCAGATTGAGGGGCTTCTGGCATCTGTTGAGCTTCTGGACATCGTTGTCTTTCAGCTCCTCGGCTTCGAAGTGTTTGGTAGAATTTGCAGGTGATACCGAGTATTACTTGACAGTGCTCGCTATGTGAACGCTTCTACCTTGATCCCCGCGGCCCCTTGATGTTGTGTGGCCCTGCCAAAAAAAACGTCCCAACCCGCGTGCGTTTTCTGTTCATCAGTATTAACGATAGTAACAAACTTTCTAGTTTACGTATCTTTCGTGCAATTAAGTCACAGTGTTAAATGAAATGCCAGCCAACTTTGTTGTTGTTGTTGTTTGTTTTTCTTTTTAAGAATAAGGAAACATTAGTGTGTGTGTTACGGCAGTACGTTAACTTAACTACCCTCAAACCTTCGCTACCCAGTTTGTCCGTCGTGTATTTTAAAGAGACGAAACAGTGTTCGATTACATTTCTTTTTTTTATACTATTCACGTTTTAAAAAACAATTTTTTTTTGTCTCATGTGAGTTGCGTGTTGGGGGGGGGGGTTATTATTATTTTTTTCATAAAGTTACAACATTACACACCACCGTCACGGTAAAATTTCCTCCAAACTTCGCGTAGTATTTATTTTACCCCCCCGCCCCCCGCACGTGAATGGTGTACGCGGGGCGGCCCGCTTGCCGTGTACAGTCAGTGTTTTTCGATTCGTCACAGCGCCGTATACTAACTACAGGCAGGTCAAATATGATGGGGAGGATTATAGGGGTGGGGTGGGGGGCCTTAATTGGTTGCGCTAATTGAGGGTGACTTGACCGCTAACGACCACGGACAGGCCCATCGGCCAGCGCGCGCGACGGTCTCCGCCGTTAATCGCGCGAGGGTGTTTTTATTTTGTAAAACCCTTGAAGCGACGTTGTTTCAAAGGTTGGTATTAAATTTAAAATGGCTTTGACGAGAGTGCTTGTGTTGGTTGGTCGGTCGTGGCCTGGTTGTGTCTGTGACGACGGTTTTCGAGGGAAATCGCTCTCTCGACAGCAGCTCTTTTTGGATAGCCCTAGCGAGCGTTCCTTCTCCCTCCCCCGCGTGAGGGCAGGCGACGCGGAACGCTTGACGCGGCTGTCAAGAAACGGCGGCTCTTGAGAGCCGTGAAAACCTGCATCGATACAATTCCTGCACCGAGCTTAACCCCTAACTCGGACCATATCGGATCTCTGACCAGAACCCTATCTCATATCGAACCCTATCTCAACTCCAACCCTACCTCTGGACCCGATCGCTTATCTGACCCTAACCGTAACAATGACCAATGCCTAACCCTAAGAAACATAAATGCGTCTCAACGCTTGCTATACTTACAAAAAAAACACTAATTAATTATTTGGCCGATAACATCATAATATATATTGTAAGCAGTGTGTGGCAATATGGCGCCGGCAAAACCGCCTGGCTGCCTCCTCCACCTCTGCGCTTTCCTCGCGCCTCTGAGTCGTTCTCTCGTCGAATGAGTACCTTCGACAAGTGAATGAATATGTGCCACGCGTTATAAATAATCATTATTAGTATGCTACACCTAACCTGTGCCCATTTCTGGACATTTAACCCAAGACTTACCCCAGCAATAGGTTATGTCAAACACGATTGTACAATGTCATACAAGGCAACCGGAGTGCCCGGCGAAAACCCACGCGGACACGCGGAGAGAGAGAACACGCAAACTCCACCAAATCCCCGAGCCTTTGTTAGACAGCACGTGCTGGGGAAGGGAAGGTTCTGAATAAAGACCACAACCACAGGAGGTGCGGACAGAATCCCCACAAGCAGTGGGGGGGAGGGAGGACCTGGAAGAAAGAGGGCCTGGGATTAAAACCACGGGAACACTGGATATATAAAGGCACGATAACAACAATGGCAAACATTGCTTGCCACTAAGTCGCGGTGACGTCGCCACTGCGCCTGTACCAGGCCAGGTGCACTTTGAGGCTATCACGTGAAGTGTCGAAGGCTCGTCGACAGGTTAATAATAATAATAATCTACTTTTGTAACGCGCGCATTTTCTCCGGGCGCGTTGCACCCGTTGATTCGGAGGCGCGGAGCCCTGCTCAGTCGGTTTATTGTGAGTCGGTGAAGAGTTTTTTGACAGACCCAGGTGCTATGGGTTGACTGCTGTGCCAGACTAGGTGCAGGAGGTCACGGGAAATACCCAGGTACCAGGGGCTGACTGAGATGACTGTGTTTCCCACTGTGCCAACTCTCTTGAGTTTTAACCGCACGACTCTCCGCTCATTGTTGTGAGCGTCGCTCCTCCGCCCTCTGTTGTTGTTGGTGGGCGACTGCCTCTCAACTGCCCAGTAGCGTCCTTCGCGAACCTCCTTCACAGATTCCGATCTTGACACCGCTGGTCTCAAGTGCTATCAGCCGCACAACGTATTCAGCCTCACACACACTCGGAACCCAACGCCTGAAGATGCTCCCAACGTGCGAGGCGAAACGTCGCGAGGGACAGATATACAGATGTTCATTATTACAGCAGAAAAATACCCAGTGAGCTTGCAAAAGCTCTTTACAGGAGAGAGAGCGCTCAGTGACACGGCTATCCCGAAAGAACAGCTTTGGAGAGAACAACCATCACTTAGTGTATCATCGAGCAGCAGAGAAAGGTTTGCCCGCACCTATAGGTCATGTGGCAGGGGCCCCTCTTAATGCACTCCGATCTATATATACCTCGTGTCCGAGTCCGTTTATTAGGCGGATTTGCCATGCATTTTTCAGCACTGGGGGTCTGGCTGTGAAGGTGAAGAGAGAATTCAATATCTCTCTCTCTCTCTCGCTCCGTGAAATCGTGGAAAAAAACACCCGATCTCCGGTGACGTGGGAGAGTGGCTGGAGAGAGTGAAGTAATAATAATAATAATTTTACATTTATAACGCCTGGCACATATTCATTCACTGTCGAAGGTACTAATTCGACGAGAGAACGATTCAGAGGCGCAAGGAAAGCGCAGAGAGGCGGAGGAGGCAGCCAGGCGGCCCTGCCGGCGCCAGACAACTGGACGCGACCCCCGTCTGTGAAGTCAGTCCGATAGGACAATAATCAGCGCTGCCGCCTCACAGCGAGAAGTACCCGGGTTCGCATCCCGGCTCGAATCCCGACTCGGGTGCCTGTCTGTGTGGACTTTGTGTTCTCTCTCCCCGTGTCCGCGTGGATTTTCGCCGGGCACTTCGGTTTCCTCCCACAGTCCCAAGACATGTTGCTGCATAGGTTAATTGGCCTGCGGACTAAATTGCCCCCGGTGCCCTGTAATGGATTGGCGTCCCTTCATTGGTATAGCCCTGCCTTGTGCCATGTGTCTGCCGGGATAGGCTCCGGCTCACCGCGACCCTGTACAGACTTAAGCGGTTTCTGAAAATGGATGGATCATTATAATCTCATCGGATCTCAAAAGTTAACTCTACTTGAGCTTGGTTGATACTTGGATAGGTGACCCACAAGGGCCTGCAAGGTGTTCACAGAACAGGACAGCGAGCCTTCGGCACTCTGCGTGGACTCAAGGTGCACCTGGCCTGGCACAGGCGCCGTGGCGACGTTACCGCCACTTAGTGGCGAAACGGCGGTTGTTGTTGGTGCCAAGTGTTGTAGGCGTGAGGAAGCGAGGTCCGTAGCCAGGAGATGGCGGTGTTGAGTGTTACCCCTCTCCCCCCCCACCACGTTTGTTATCTCCACATCAAGGTAAACATGCCAACGGTGCCCGTAATCAATCACTCCGTGGCCGGGAGTTGAACCCAGGTTGGCCGGGGGTCATGTGGCAAGTGTGGGTGTAGCCCTGCTTTGCGCCCTGTGTCTGCCGGGATAGGCTCCGGCTCACCCGGACCCTGTACAGGATCAAGCGGTTTCCGACAGTGATGATTTATCAATATATAGAAACACATACATAACGAAAATTATATTTCTGACTACAGTGCTATGTACACGTACTGCCCTTTTGCGACCTTTAGGTGAAAGTTAATGATAATAATAATAGCGTTTTATATAGCGCCTTTCACCCGAGGGTCACAAAGCGCTGCACAAGGGCCGCGAATAGAACGGCATGTCAACAATGAAAAAAATATAATGATCCTTAATTCGCTGCTGGATGAGGGCCTCCACACGCCTCTGAGGGGATTATTTGACCATACTTCACCAGTCTGGTCATTGTCAATGTGGAGCGGTTAGCGCGCTGCCCTACGAACGAACCCGGGATCGATTCCCGCTCACGGCCACCACCAACACCAGTGGCGATTATGTGAACCGGTCTTGGGCATGTCCTAGGTCGACTCGGCCTTAAAATGAGTACCTGGTGCGCTGGGTAAACATCGCAGCTTGGGAGACAAAGGCGGCCGGGTGTGGGGCTGGCCACACCACCTCCTTCATAAGATGCTCGCCAACAGTTTAAGGATACACGGGGGATCTTTGTCTTAGTCGGTGAAAGTGAGGAGCGCATAGAAGCACAGCACAACAGGCATTTTGTTGCACTGCCCTCTGCTGCCCTCAGCAACTAATAGATTATTATGCAACACACATGAACGCCTATGGGATCTTGTATTTCTAAAAAATCGATACGTATATTGCAAAGGTGTTTTACTTGAGAAAACAACGTTTGATGCAACGATATCGTGATTTCGAAACTAAATAATATTACTTCAGCATTATTAAATAATACTACTGCGGGATAATACAGTAATTTCAATCGCCCAGTTGCGGCGCACTGATTGGGTAGCTGCTCGTCACGTGCTCGGTCGTAGTTACCACGGTAACGACGGGGGGATGAACCTGACATACGGGTATTTATACACGCGGTGACGTCACGCATACATTACACCGTACGTCAATCATCTGGGGGTGATGTCATCGTAATTGACGTCACGCACCCCCTCCCCGCCCATTGCAATGGCTCTGGACCAATGAAAACGTGTGTGAATTTCGTACCGCGGATACGTATAGGGGTGTAAATTTCATACATACGTTGGGGCTTTACCCCCACCAATAACAGTAGCAGCGGATCGATTCCAGGTATCGACGTGCGAATGAATCGGTGAATCGATACGATTGTCATTCATTCATTCTCCATCCATTGTCAGAAACCGCTAAATAATAATAATAATTTTACATTTATAACGGGCACATATTCATTCAATCTCGAAGGTACTCATTCGACGAGAGAACGACTCAGAGGCGTAGCGAGGAAAGCGCAGAGAGGCGGACTTAATAATAATAATAATTCAATTTATATAGCGCCTTTCACCCGAGGGTCACAAAGCGCTGCACAAGGGCCGCGAAGAGGACGGCATGTCAACAACGAAAGACAAAACAATAAACACTTAGCTAGATAGATGTTTATTATCACAGCAGAAAAATACCCAGTGAGCTTGCAAGCTGTTTACGGGACTCCTACGACACAACAAACATGCGAATTCCTGACGATAATCAAAAAATAAATACGAGATTCATAAATAACCAAATCATGTACAGGGTCGCGGTGAGCTGGAGCCTATCCCGGCAGACACAGGCCGTGAGGCAGGGCTGTACCTTGGATGGCAGGCCAGTCCATCACAGGGCACCGGGGGAAATTTAGTCCGCAGGCCATTTAACCTATGCAGCAGCATGTCTTTGGACTGTGGGAGGAAACCGGAGTGCCCGGCGAAAACCCACGCGGACACGGGGGAGAGAACATGCAAACTCCACACAAAGAGACACCCGAGCTGGGATTTGAACCCGGGTTCTTTTTGCTGCGAGGCGGCAGCGCTACTCACCGCTACGCCACTGTGCCGCCCCGAGTGCGCCTTACATTAACCATTAAAACAATCAATGTATTTGTTTCATTGCTGTACTTTATTTTAAATAATTAATGTTGCCTTTGACATTTCCGTGACCCCTCCCTCCCCGGTTCACTCTTGCAAATGAGACTTGTGCCCTGGTCTCTTGAGTTCTTCTACCCTGGCCGGTTAAAAATAAACACATTTAAATATCAATGCATGCGCCGATACTGCTGCATGGTTCCTAGGTGCACAGCAAGATTTGGGAACAAGCTTTTGTGGTGACCGCCCATCTTTGGTTGTGTAACAATATTGCTGTGAGATTGAAGCTACCTTCGTTGAGCCGCCTTAAATCCCTATAAGAATTCCACATTTCTGCCTCGCTGCAATTATACAAAGTGATAGGTGGTTTCGACTGGCGGCCCATCCTGGGTCTATCCCTGCCCTGCGCCCTGTGCCTGCCGGGATAGGCTCCGGCTCACTGCGACCCTGTACAGGATTTAATGGGTGCTGAAAATGGATGAATGGATAGGTGGTCTCAAGCGCTGCATTTGTTTATTCATTGTATTACAGCGTTATTTGGCTAATGTTTTATCTCTGCACAATATAATGCTGTACATTTGATTTAATCCTGTACATTTAGTTAATGCGTTGTATCAGATTTTACATATTGTTTATGTTGGTTAATTCGTACGTCTGTTGTATGGCAGGAATCCCGCTTCCAGAGCTTGCAAGCTCACAGGGGATTTTTTTGCTGTAATAATAAACATCTATCAGTGTTAGAGAGGAGCCAGTGTTAGAGATAGGAGCCAGTGTTAGAGATAGGAGGCAGTGTTAGAGATAGGAGCCAGTGTTGTATGGCAGGAATCCCGCTTCCAGAGCTTGCAAGCTCACTGTGTATTTCCTGCGATAATTATAAACATCTATCACTGCAACGCATGACAGATTGACAGCGCGTCAGAAACCCCTTAATCCTGTACAGGGTCGCGGTGACCCGGAGCCTAGCCCGGCAGACACAGGGCGCAAGGTAGGGCTATATCCGCGAAGGGATGCAGTGTCCATCACAGGGCACCGTGCAGGGGGGAGGTAGGGATGAAGACGGCGGTACAGCAACTAGGTTCGTGGACGCGTCTGCGCAGTGGCGCATTGAGCGCCTGTTGTCCCCTTCGATAGGGCGCGATGGCTTCTCGCCAGATTATCCGGTTTCCTCCCACACAACCGAGCCAGACACTCATTACTTAAGAGAGGAAATTGGCCAAAACACATCTCAATGTTTGGGAGGCACGGTGGCGCAGTTGAGTAGCGCTGCCGCTTAAACAGCAAGCTGTCGCCCGGGCGGGTTCGATTCCCCGCTCGGGTGAGTACACATAATAATAATAATAGCATTTTATAGAGCGCCTTTCACCCGAGGGTCACAAAGCGCTGCATAAGGGACGCGGAGAGAACGGCATGTCAACAACGACATAAAAAAAAACAGCTAATAAAAACCAAAGCAACACAAATTAAATGATTAAGGCTGCTTCAAATACACTGAAAGGTCGTGAAACTGGCAATCTTAAGAGCGGCAAAAATCTGCCAGCGTCCCCTAAGATGGCAGAATTGACAAATAAAATTGAATTTGAATTTCTGCGTCCCCGCGTGGGTTTTGACGGGTACTCCGGTTTCCTCCCACAGTCTAAATACATTCTGCTCCGTCCATCTATCCATTGTCACAAACCGCTTAATCCTGCGCAGGGTCGCGGTGCGCCGGAGCCTATCCCGGCAGACACAGGGCGGAAGGCAGGGCTATGCCTAGGATAGGGGCGCCGGTCCATCACAGGGCACCGGGGGACAATTTACTCAGCAGGTCAATTTAATCTATGCAGCAGTATGTATTTTGGACTGTGGGAGGAAACCGGCGTGCCCGGCGAAAACCCACGCGGACACGGGGAGAGAGAACGTGCAAACTCCACACAGAAAGGCGGCACCAGAGCCGCGATTCGAACCCGCGCGCCTCCTTGCTGTGAGGCGGCAGCGCTACTCACCGCTACCGCCACCATGCCCCGGCCCTTCATTGAACCTGATTTCAAATTGCAAGAGAGACCCGGAGACCTGCGTAAGATTTAAAAGAGATTCATGCGATCACGTGTCATCGCATAGCAACAGTGGCACGGTTGGCATGGGAGCCTGGTGGACGGAATTATTTGCCCTCCACACTTCCCCACTCCAATGTCACCCTCCGTCTAGCAGTGGTTGATATCTGCGCAGTTGCACAGCCTGCACGCTCGATAGCTAAGCCACCGAATCCTATTCAAGTCTAAACGGCTGTATGGTGAGTCAATCCATCCATTTTCTAAAATCCTGTACAGGGTCGCGGTGAGCCGGAGCCTATCCCGGCAGACACAGGTGCGCAAGGCGGAACTCTACCCAGGATTGGACGCCATTTCATCACAGGGCACCGGGTGCAATTTATTCCAAAGGCCAATTCACCTATGCTGCAGCAGCGTGTCTTTGGACCGTGGGAGGAAACCGGAGTGCCCGGCGAAAACCCACAGCAAGGCGGCACCCGAGCCGGGTTTCGAACCCGGGACTTTTCGCTGTGAGGCGGCTGCACTACTCACCGCCACCGTGCCGCTATGAAATAGGTCCTGATACAAGGAAATTAGATTTGTAGCCCAGCAACGCCACCTCATCCCGCTCCGCACACACCTCTCAGTTAGAATAAACATTTCTGCCTGGTTGTGATTACAGATCTTGATTTGTGTTTTAAATGGTGCAAATGTTGCACTCGTTCCAATCTCTCAATGTCGAATGAGCTACGTATAATTAGATTTCGTTTTTTCCCATTCCAACGTATCACTGTATTTTTATTTGTTTAGTTGATCGATTACGCGCAATCAATGCTGTGTGTGAATGGTTTTTTTTGCGTGTTTGCTCAATTAGTTATTTTTATTTAGTTATTTTCGTCAAGGTGCACGTTTGTCGTGTCGATGCAGGAATCCCGCAATGAGCTTGCGAGCTCGCTGGGTATTTTTTTTGTTCTGCTGTAATAACAAACATCGATCTATCACGAGCCCTCGACGCAGTTGAACCGGCCTGCGCACACTCGCGAGCTAACCCAGCGACAGATGCTCCATACAAAATCCCCTGCTGTTTGCTCAATTCCCTGAGCATCTAAGGGACGTTGCTGATCACGGTGGGCGGAGGAGGATTTTCCATCTTGTCTGGGTCAGTCAGGGCGTGGTGGGCGGTTGCGTGGGGGGCCTGCCCATACTGTAGATAGTGATGTTCATTCATTCATTCGCTTGTCAGAAACCGCTTAATCCTGTACAGGGTTGCGGTGAGCCGGAGCCTAACCCGGCAGACACAGGGCGCGAGGCAGGGCTATAACTAGGATGGGATGCCAGTCCATCACAGGGCACCGGGGGCAATTTAGTCAGCTGGTCAATGAACCTGTGCAGCAGCAGCAGCACGGCTTTGGGCTGTGGGAGGAAACCGGAGTGCCCCGCGAAAACCCACGCGGACACCGGGAGATGAGACGCAAACTCCACGCACAAACCTTCTGCACATTGAGGTGCAGATGGTTGAAATCCCCTGGAGTTTAATAATAATAATAAAAGCATGTATAGAGCGCCTTTCACCCGAGGGTCACAAAGCGCTGCACAGGGCTGTGGAGAGAACGGCATGTCAACAACATCAAGACAGATCAACTGAGAGTCAAGCAATAGCGATAAATTATAGGACATAAAGACAGCAGAAAAAAATAATAATTCTACAACAAGCAAGGAGGGAACAGGCGTTAGACGACACACGCCACATAGAGACATCATTTCACATTGTTAAATCAAGCTAAGTGTGATTGGACAGGATGCGTCGTGACCAGAGGGGATATAGATAGATGATTGAATGGTCAAGGGTAGACACGGAGAGGCAGCCGAGGGATGGAACGGGTCCAAGACTGACAGCCAGCGAAGGAGACGGAGCCGTGAAATCAGTTCCGGTCCATCTAGATCGCTGAAAAATGAACACGCTCTTTCTTGAGAGCTTCATCCAGCAGTGGATTGACCACAGCAGTAATATTATTATCAAGGACAAAACGATACACCGTGCAGCGTTTACTAGAATGTTGGGGGCAGCCCAACGCCCGGCCGCCTTTGTCTCCCCGGTGGCAATGATTACACACCGCACCATATTTTCACTTGAGGCTGAGTCGATCTAGAGTAGGCACAGAACCGGTTTAGATAATCGTCACTGGGGTTGGTGTCGGTCGCCATCCCATTCATCCATTGTCAGAAACCGCTTAATCCTGCACAGGGTCGCGGTGAGCCGGAGCCTATCCCGGCAGACACAGGGCGCAAGGCAGGGCTATACCCTGGATGGGATGCCAGTCCATCACAGGACACCGGGGGCAATTTAGTCCGCAGGCCGTGAGCTGGAATCGAACTCGGGTCATAGCCGGGTTCTTACCGCTGCGCTAACCGTTGCACCACCGTTCCCCACAGTACTGTATACAGATACAGTACAGATACAGTACTGTACATTATTTTCTTGTATATATTATCATCCAGATTCTGTATTTTACACTACTCTAGAGGGTAGAAAATGATGACGTCGTTAAAATATGCAATCTGCTGATGAAATGCAAAAATATAATGTTATGATTAGTGTGGCCCAAACAGCTACCGCCATAACACTGAGGAGTGGGGTTAAGACCTTCAGAATAATAAATAATTTATAACGCGCGGCACATATTCGTTCATATTCGGTCAATTCATTCGAAGAGAGAACGACTCAGAGGCTTAGCGAGGGAACCGCAGAGTTACCGGCCAATTAATCGATGGGTGTTTGTTGTGGGAGGAAACAAACAGGAGAACCCGGAGGAACCCACGCAGAACAGACACCTTACCAGCAGTGTCGATTGACAAAGTGTCCACAGAACGTTACCAAAATCACCACACCACACGACGAGTGTATATTTTACCTCAGATTATGAGGTAAAATTTTACCTCAGATTATGAGGTAAAATATACCTCTGCCAAGGACAGTAAGCGAGCG
>JAZEWU010000057.1:1792898-1804312 GCA_036362915.1 Geotria australis | reverse complement strand
AAGGAACATTGTGACCTCCTTAGCAAACGTCGCGACCTCCTTAAGAAACACTGTGACCTTAACAATTTCGCGACCTCCTTAACACACGTCACGACCTCCTTAACAAACGTCGCGACCTCAGGTCTAAAATGAGGGTTGACGCGTTTATTCGATAGAGTGAGATTCTAAAAACCTTTGGAGGCAGGTTTGTGTAAACATTTCCACTAGGGAGACAAAGGCGGCCGGGCGTGGTGCTGGTCACCGACCCCCTCGTGTGCCGTATTGGCCTTCGTAGGTGCTACTCGCTAATGGCACTTGACCCCATAGTCGGTTAAGTCTATACGGGGGATCTTTGTCTTTTGTGGATGGGTGAGTGTGTGTGGTTGAGTGGGTGAGAGTGTGGGTGTCGGGGTGACTGGGTGGGTGAATAGGTAGATACACCTGGGTCTGTCCCGTGATCTCCTGTCGACGAGCCTTCGACATTTCACGTGGCTTCAAGGTGCATATGGCCTGGCACAGGTGACGTCACCGCCACTTACTGGCGAAAGGCGGTTGTTGTTGTTGAATAGGCAGATGGATGTTTAATATGAAAGCAGAAAAAATACCCAGTGACCTTGCAAACGCTTTACGGGATTCCTGCATTGACACAACAAACACGTGAGTTGACAAAACTACGGTGCCGTTGACTGTGATATAACCCCAAGACACACAACCAATTCACCAAACACGAATGGGCTTTATACGATACGGTGGGTGGGTGGGCATGTTTTTCTCTGTACTGTATATTCTGCCGGCGTCGCCGCTGGCCCTGTACAATCGCGGCGGCGTGTGTATGACGGTCTTGTCGCCGTGACCGCCGCAGCTACTCGGTGGACATCCCCCTGGACAAGACGGTGGTGAACAAGGACGTGTTCCGCGACCCGGCGCTCAAGCGCAAGGCGCGGCGAGAGGCCAAGGTCAAGTTCGAGGAGAGGTGAGAGGTCGCCGCGAACCCCGGCCCGGCTCGCTTGACCCTTGGGGGGGAGAGTCGCAATGTCCGAGCGTCTCTGTTGAAGCCGCTGAGGTCTCATCTCGCGGACAGAAGGTCCTGCACGAGGCGGTTCGATTCCTGCCTCGAACGCTGGCTCCTATGTCGAACACTGGCTCCTTCCCGAAGTCAACCAGTGACGATTTTTTCAACCGGTCCTGGGTTTCCCCCAGGTCAACGCGGCCTTAAATTGGGTTTCTGGTGCAGTGTGTAAATATCAGGCAACCGTTGTGCTGGCCACCCACCCCCTCGTGTGCTCGTGGTGGCCTTCGTAGCTGCTACTCGCTAACAGCACTTGACCACAGAGTCTGTCAAGGTTATACGGGGGAATCTTTTTTTTTGTATGTGCTTGCTAACTGCACTTGACCCTGCCGTCTGTATGAGCTGTATGGGTGATCTTTGCCTGTGTGCGTGTGTCTTGTCGCAGGTACAAGACCGGGAAGAACAAGTGGTTCTTCCAGAAGCTGCGCTTCTAGTCTGCGTCAGAACCGCGTCAAATAAACTCACGACCATCGGTGCACAACGTTGTAACCTCCCGTGTGCGGTCGTCACTCTGTGTGTGCGTGTGCGCTGTGTGCCGTGTCGACCTTCATAGGTGCTCGCTAACGGCACTTGCCCCTACAGTCTGTTAAGGCTACACGGGGGATCTTTGTGTGCATGAGTTGGTGATTGAGTGAGTTGGTGATCGTGTGTTTGTTGTTGGTGGGGAGCGGTGGCTCAGTGGTTAGCGCGCTGGGCTACAACTCTGGCGACCCGAGTTCGAATCCCGCTCACGGCCAACACCAGTGACGATTTTCTGAACCGATCCTGGGCCTCCCCTAGGTCGACTCAGCCTCAAATAAGTACCTAGTGCAGTGTGTAAACATTGTCACTAGGGAGACAAAGGCGGCCGGGCGTGGTGCTGGTCACCCACCCCCTCATGTGTCGTGTCGACCTTCATAGGTGCTCGCTAACGGCACTTGCCCCAACAGTCTGTTAAGGCTATACGGGGGATCTTTGTGTTTGTTAGTGGGTGAGTGTGTGAGTGATTGTGAGTGTGTGAGCAAAAACACAGCCAGTTGGCACAGTAGGGAGCACGGGTGGCATAGTAGGGATCTCAGGTGGTGCATCTGCCAGTCATCTCGGTCAGGCAGCCCGCGACACCTGGGTCTGTCCCGTGACACTTCACGTGATAGCTTCGCGGCGCATATGGCCTGGCACGGGCGCCGTGGGGGACGTCAACGCCACTTAGTGGCGAACGGCGGTTGTCGTTGATTCTGAGTGAACGGCGGTTGTTGGTGGCGGCTGTGCGAGGGCGTACGCCGCTGGGAAGGTGTGACTGTCGGAGCGTGGCGTGACTTGGCTGGTCGATGTTAGCCACAAGGGTGAGTGGTGGAGCGCTCGATAGATTCCACTTGCTGCGCAACCACTGCAGGCTGGAACCGCAACGCTCCACACAATCCATCCAGCGTCAGAAACCGCCTAATCCTGTACAGGGTCGTGGTGAGCCGGAGCCTCTCCCGGCAGACACAGGGCTATGTAGAACAATTCTCATCACATTTATGCGATAGTTTTGAGATAATGGGGCCTTTAAATAAGTCATGGCGATACAGATCGGTATGTTTCTAGAGATATATGTTTATTATTACAGCAGCAACTATCCAGTGAGCTTGCAAGCTCTGGAAGCGGGATTCCTGCGATACAACAAATGTGGGAATGAAAGTAAAGCGACAAGTATTTTCTGGGTCACAGCCCTGGGCAGCTCCAACTGAATTTAATTTTACATTTATAACGCGTGGCATATATTAATTCAGTTTATCTGTCTTGATGTTATTGACTTGCCGTTCTCTCCACAGCCTTGTGCAGCGCTTTGTGACCCTCGGGTGAAAGGCGCTCTATAAATGCTGTTATTATTATTCAATGTCGAAGGTATTCATTCGACGGGAGAACGACTCAGGCGTAGCGAGGAAAGCGCAGAGGCGGAGGAGGCAGCCAGGCGGTTTTGCCGGCGCCTACATTGCCACACACTGCTTCCTATATATTATGATGTTATCGGCCAAATAACGAGGTTTTTTTATTAAGCCCCGTGTATATGTGCAATTATACAGTGTGGGCCAAAAATACGTGACACTTTTCAGACGTAATTTCTGTGAGGTACAACGCTACTCACTACACAGTTTAGAGAGCTTATACAATTTAAAAAGGAAAATATAGATGCAAAAATATATACATGTTCATATTTAATATATATTTTTCACTCTAGTTCTACTGTAAACTCATGACACTTTAGAAACTGGATTAATCACCATTCACTGTGTGTCTATGGGTCTCTGGGTCTCAGTTTAAGTCTGGATCTTAGTGTAAGTCTATGGGTCTAAGTATATCGGTCTGGGTCTTAGTATAAGTCTTTGGGTCTCTGTGTAAGTCTATGGGAATCATTGGTTATCGGACTGAAATTATGAACTCGCCACTTGAGAACCCGGTGTAATCACGGTTGAGCGGCTAAAAACCTGGACTCGAACCTAGGTTCCCAGTAGTGTCAGTTCCACGACATAGCCTTTATGAACCACCCAGCCACGGCTCGAGTGATGTTTACAATCCAATATACTATACAATATACTATACTGTATTCACTATACTGTATACGCACACTACAGGCAGAGTACATTTAACACGAAAGCTTTTGTGGCCATCCATCCATTTTCAGAAACCGCTTAATCCTGTACAGGGTCGCGGTGAGCCGGAGCCTATCCCCGCAGACACAGGGCGCAAGGCAGGGCTATACACAGTACGGGACGCCAGTACATCACAGTGCACCAGGGGCAATTTAGTCCGCAGGTCAATTAACCTATGCAGCACCAGCGTGTCTTTGGACTGTGGCGAGAAACCGGAGTGCCCGGCGAAAATCCCACGCGGACACGGGGAGAACATGCAAACTCCACACAGAACGGCGGCACCCGAGCCGAGATTCGAACCCGGGTCCTTCTAGTCGTGAGGCGGCAGCACTTGTCACCGCTACGCCAACGTGCCGCCCTAAATATTTGTAGATTTTTTTTTTTTAATCTGACGTTCACAATTCCTGTGTGGTGGTCACGGCAGAATTTTTAGACCTCTGGAGGTTACCACCGTGGTAACCTCCAGGCCTCGGGAGGTATCCCCGCCTCGAGTTCGATTCCGGGTAAACGTCTGCTGGTCCGACGATCTCTCAAGAGGCCAGCTGAGGTGAGCACACGGCTGTGGTGACGGTAGTGGTGGTGATGATGTCTGGTCCACAGTTGACAAGTAATGTCTAGTTGAGGACGCGGGCAATTTATTCGAAGGTTGAGAGACGATGTTGACTGCTGGTTTGTCTGGTTAACGGTTCATTGCTGAGATCTGGTTGACAGGAGGAGCTTTAGATGCCCAGTAGATGGTTGACATCTGGTTGACACGCTATACGTGGCTGGTTGATGGTGAAAGCCCGGTTGTTGATTGTTCAGATCTGGTTGACAGTAGTTATAATAAGATGTCTGGTCGATCTCTGATCGATGCGTGGCCGACGATTGTTAAAAATCTCCTCGACAGTAGTTATAGATGTCTGCTCGAAGTCCGGTTGATGCCTGGTCGATGGTCGATCTCTATCCAATTCAATTCAACTGTATTTGTCAATTCTGCCATACGTACAGGTCATATATAAAGGATTTGAAATTCCGTTTCTCTCAGAACCCGGCGTCGGCACACGCATGGAAGGACCTGGCTTTGGATTGGCTTGACTTGTCTCGGCTTGGAACCTGGCTTGTTTTTGGCTTGGCTTGGGAGCTTGGCTTGGCATGACCAGTGGACCTCTTACCGACCACTGGTCGCTCTCCGGTCTCCGGTCGCGGCCGCCGTGCGTCGCGTCGCTCGGCGTCAGTAGGTGGCCGTCACCGCGGCCTCCACGTCTCGCGAGGCGCGCCGGTCCTTCATCAGGAAGTTGAGGATGCCCTCCGTCTTGATCAGAAGGTTGCAGCCCAGGAAGAATATCCCGAAGAGGACGGTCATCGACAAGACGCAGACCACAGCGAGGGGGGCCACCCTGACCACGTGGACAGGGCCCCCCACCACAGACGTTCCAGGGCTGCCTCCCCCTCCTCCGGTCCCTGCACCGCCGCTGGAGTTCCCCGGGGGAGACATGAGTTGAACCCCCCACGGAGGTCCGATTTGACCCCCCAGAGCCAGGAGGTCGGTGGTGGCCGTTGACACGTTCATGTCACGGCGAGGAGAGGTCTGACACAGACACACACACACACGCACGGAAATATTTGGAACCGAAAATAAACGAAATTAATTCGAACAAAAAAAAAACAACAACGCGGGGGCAAAGGGATATTACAAACGAGTGCGGGAGGGCACGGCTCGGAGTGAGTGAGTGTGAGGGTGGCAGAGAGGGTAATGGGCTGATGCGGGGCGGGTGAGTGGGTGACTGGTTGCGTGGGAGGTGGTTCTGTGTGGGTGGGAAGGGAGCGGTGGCTCAGCGGTTAGCGTCATTTAGTGGGGAGCACAACGGTTAGCGCGTTGGGCTACAAACCCGGCAATGACCCGAGTTCGAATCCCGCTCACGGCCACCGACACCAGTGACGATTTACTGAACCGGTGCTGGCCCCTCCCCCCCTAGGTCGACTCGACCTCTAACGAGTACCTAGTGCGGTGTGTAAATATTTGCCGGGCGTGGTGCTGGTCACCCACCCCCTCGTGTGCCATGCCGACCTTCACAGGAGCTCGCTAAGAGCACTTGACGCTACAGTCTGTTAAGGCTATACAGGTGATGATTGTATTTTTTTGTAGCGATTTTTGTGTAGGTGAGTGGGTGGTGAGCAGTCATGGCTGGGTGGTGAGGTGAGAGGGGTAGGTGAGTGAGTAGCAATGTGTGTGTAGGTGAATGGGTGAGTGAGTAGCAATGTGTGTGTAGGTGAGTGGGTGGCGATGGGTGAGCACACCACCGGTAGTTAGCTACGTGGGTGAGCGGCTGGGTTAGTGAGTGAAACCACAAGGCGGCGTAAATACATTTTTCCAAACACGTTCGGTCAATATTGACCCACGGAGGCTCCGGGCTAAATGGGGAGAGTGGAGTGCTGATGATGATGATGCTGATGATGATGGTGCTCCGTGCGTTGTGAGTGGCATAATGCTCCGGGCGACAGGGTGTCTATGCAATCGTGACATGCGCGCCTCACACAGAGAAGGTCCTGACCGAGGCGGTTCGATTCCCGCCTCGGGCGCCTTTCTGCGTGGAGTTTTTTGTGTTCTCTCTCTCTCCCCCTGTTCTGCGTGGGTTTCCTCCTCGTTATCCGATTTCCTCCCACGAATAAATCATCGCATAGACTTCAATGTTAAATCCTCCCATAGACTTCAATGTTAAATCCTCCCATAGACTTCAATGTTAAATCCTCCCATAGACTACAAAGTTAAATCCTCCCATAGACTTCAATGTTAAATCCTCCCATAGACTTCAATGTTAAATGCTCCCATAGACTTCAATGTTAAATCCTCCCATGGACTTCAATGTTAAATCCTCCCATAGACTTCAATGTTAACTGGTCCCATAGACTTCAATGTTAAATCCTCCCATAGACTTCAATGTTAAATCCTCCCATAGACTTCAATGTTAAAACCTCCCATAGACTTCAATGTTAAATGCTCCCATAGACATCAATGTTAAAACCTCCCATAGACTTCAATGTTAAATCCTCCCATAGACTTCAATGTGAAATCCTTCCATAGTCTTAATTCAGGACTTGCTGGAGCGACGTGTAAACACGTACATCGTAGGATTGGGGAGACAAAGGCGGCCGGGCGTGATTTCCAGCCACACCATCTCCTTTGCAAGTTGTATCTGGCCGTTAATAGGTGCTCGCTAACTGCACTTGCCCTGACAACCCCGGCAGGCTACAAGGGGGACCTTTGTCTTGTTTTGTGAATGTACGTCCGTGTATGACTGTATGTGGTCCATCGATTCGAGAATCGATCCTGGAAACGTCCTCCTGCCAAAGAACGTTCGATTATCATCATCGCCATCATCGTCATCGTCACCACCGGGTCGATGGGTCGATAAAACGGGAACTGATCCGTGAAATAGTTAGAAACACGCCCACTGTCGTTATTATTGAGTGTCAAACCTACTCAGCTCTGCCATAGCAATGTGGGGAGTCCATCCATCCATTGTCAGAAACCGCTTAATCCTGTACACTGTACAGGGTCGCGGTGATCCGGAGCCTATCCCGGCAGACAAAGGGCGCAAGGCCGGGCTATACCTGTCGTTGACATGCTGTGCTCTCCAATGCCTGTGCTTGTTGTTATTATTATTTTCCTGTTGTCTTTATGACCTATGTCCTATAATGTATCGTGATTGCTTGACTCTCAGTTTATCTGTCCTGATGTTATTGACATGCCGTTCTCTCCACAGCCTTGTGCAGCGCTTTGTGACCCTCGGGTGAAAGGCGCTCTAATAAATGCTATTATTATTATACCCAGAATTGGACGCCAGTCCATCACAGGGCACCGGGGGCAATTTAGTGTATAGGGGGCAACCATCCATCCACCCATTTTCAAAAACCGCTTTATCTTATACAGGGTCGCGGTAAGCCGGAGCCTATCCCGGCAGACACAGGGCGCAAGGCAGGGGGGTATAGGGGGCAACCGAAGCAAATCTAAGAGTAGAATGACGTCAAAACGACCGGCTAGATTGAGCGAACATGACGTCACTACGAGAGGTGAGGTTGAGTAAAAGGGCAGGGGATGTCATGAGTGTAAGATGGAGGAGGGATGGCGTCATTGCGGGGGGGTGAAGACAAAGAGAACATGACGTAACTGCGAAGGGTGAGATGGAGGACCGTGTAGATGACGTAATGTGAGTGTGGGGAGCGGTGTCTCAGTGGTTAGCCCTTTGCTGGGCGACAAACCCGGCTATTCCCCGAGTTCGAATCCCGCTCACGGCCACCAACACCCAGTGACGATTTACTGAACCGGTCCTGGGCCTCCCCCACAAAGGTCGACTCAGCCTTAAATGAGTAACTGGTGCGGTGTGTAAACATTGCCGCTAAGGGAGGCAAAGGCGGCCGGGCGTCGTGCTGGCCACCCACCCCCTCGTGTGCCTTTATAGGTGCTACTCGCTAACTGCACTTGCCCCTACAGCCCGTAAAGGCTATACGGGTGAACTTTGTCTCGGAAGCGACGTCATTTTATAGAAGCGGGTGGTAAATGCTACTTGACGTCACTACGAGTGGAGAGATGGCGGTGAGAGGGAAGGGAGCGTAAAGCGGAGAGAGCGGGTGAGCGACGAGGAGAGGTATGTGTTTGTACTAAACGTCTCGGGCTTCAGGTTACGGTCATCTCAGAGGCACAGACGCGTTTTGTAAACAAACACAAAGAGAGTAAACAACAACAATTGCCATTCGCCACCAAGTAGCGGTTACGTCTCGCCGGCGCCTGTGCCAAGCGCACTTCTCTCCTCAGCTAGAAGGTGACTGTTCCCTAACACTGGCTCCTGTCTCTAACGCTGACTCCTATCTCTAACACTGGCTCCTCACAGAGAGAAGGGTGCTGTGTTCTCTTCCCTCTGTTCTGCGTGGGTTTTCCTCCGGGCGCCGGCCGGTGGTTGAGTTGTTCATGATTATTGATGTCGGTTGTCGGGGCCTGCACGGTGTCGCAGTGGGTATCGCTGCCGTCTCACAGCACGAAGCTCCCGGGTTCGATTCTCGGCTCCGGTGCCTGTCCGTGTGGGGGGTTTGCATGTTCTCTCCCCCGTGTCCGCGTGGGTTTTCTCCAGTCACTCCGGTCTCCTCCCACAGTCCAAAGACATGCGGCTGCATAGGTTAATTGGCCTGCGGACTACATTTCCCCCGTGCCCTGTGATGGAATGGCATCCCATCCTGGATATTCAAATTCAACTTTATTTGTCAATTCTGGAGTGCAGTGAATGTAGGCCACGTGTTCGGAGCACGTGGCCTACACCGGTTCCGGCGCGTCTAACCCCGTCGTCAACTTCCGCTTTGTTAAACACGACCTACCATGCCACCGTGCCGCCCCAACTCTCCAAACTTACTCCACTTTCAAACCTTTACACCGCACCGGTTCCGGCTCCGGTTCCGGCGCGCCTAACCCCGTCGTCATCTTCCCGTTGGTTAGCATCGTCCGGCGCTGTTGCCGAGACCGAGCGAGCCGCCATGAAGTCGCTAGTGGCGTTCGACTTCGACCACACGCTCATCGACGACAACAGTGACGTGTGGGTGCTGCGCTGCGCTCCGGGCGGCGAGCTGCCGGAGCGACTGGGTTACCGCGGCGACGGCGGCGCGGGAGGCACCTGGACGGAGCACATGAACCGCGTGCTGCGATACCTGGCCGAGGAGGCGGGCGTCGGAGCCGCGGAGATGCGGGCAACCATCGAGGCGGTGCCCGACACGCCCGGAATGGCGCAGTTGCTGCGGTTCCTCGGTAAGCAGCTGCGGTTGGGGTGGTGTGGTGGTGGGGTCTTCTTCTTTGCGATTCTTCGAAGCACGATGGCTAGCTTCTGGACATGGTCGTCTTTCAGCTTGGCTTCGAAGTGTTTGGTAGAATTCGCAGGCAATACCAAGTACTACCTGACAGGGATCGCGACGTGAACGCTTCTACCTTGGGTGTGGTGGCACGACAACCACACAACCACCCATGCCACCACGCCACTCACCCACATACCCACACCACATCACACACCCCCCCCAACCACTCACCCACACGCCACATACCCACACACCCATCCACCCACACACCCACCTACAAAGATAGACAAAGACACCACCCACGCCCCCCCACCGTTTTAAATGCTTAACTATTTAAACTTCCTTGTATTTTTTTATTTTGTCACCAATGTGCAATGCTGTGTGTGAACGGTGGTTTTTTGTTTGGCAAAGTTGTTACTTTTTATTTTTACTTTTTAGAAATTCGCATCTTTCTTGCGTCAGTGCAGGTATCCCATAAAGAGCTTGCACGATCGCTGTGTATTTTCCCTGCCGTAACAATAACACACATCCCCAAAAAAAAAAACCACGCGTTGCTGATTTTCCGTTCTCTGTCGTTGTTGACATGTCGTTCTCGCCGCAGCCCTGTGCAGCGCTTTGCGACCCTCGGGTGAAAAGCGCTCTATAAATGTTATTATTATTATCTCTCTCTCTCCGCCACCACCGCGCCGCCGCCCGCGCAGCCGACCACCCCGAGCAGTTCGACTGCGTGATCGTCTCGGACGCCAACTCGGCCTTCATCGGCTGGGTGCTGGATTCGCGCGGCTGGCGCCCGTTCTTCCGCGAGCTCCTCACCAACCCGGCGAGCTCCGACGGCGACGCCGGGGCCCTGACCCTGCGGCCCCACCACGGCGCGGCGCGCCCGCACGGCTGCCCGCGCTGCCCCGCCAACATGTGCAAGCGGGCGGCGCTGGCCTCGTTCGCGGAGCGCCACGGGGCCTACGCCCGCGTCCTGTACGTGGGCGACGGCGCCAACGACGTGTGCCCGGCGCTGGCGCTCGGCCCGCGCGACGTGGTGATGCCGCGGCGCGGGTACCAGCTGGAGAGGAGGCTGGCGGCGGCGGTGGCGGCGGCCGCGGCGGGGCGAGCGCAGGGTGGTGGTGCCCCCGTGCGGGCAACCGTCGTGCCCTGGGCCAACGGAAACGAGATTCTGGAGCACGTGCGGGCGCTCAGCCAGGGGGATGAGCTGTAGTGGGCTGTAGTGGTGGGTGGTGGTTGTTGGTGGTGGGGGTGGTGGTGGGGATGATGACGGTGGTCGTGGTGGCGATGCGGAGTGGTGCTGGGTGGCGATGGTAGTGTTGGTGGTGATTGTGGTGGTGGTGGATACGGTTGTTGCAATTTTATGTCGCAGTTTAGTGGTAATAATATTGAAGGTTCCCTCGGGAGGTATTCCAGGCGCGGCCCACCGGGCGGAGACCTAGAGGCCGACCTAGGACACGTTGGAGGGATTATATCCTTCGGCTTGCCTGGGAACGGCTGGGAATCCCCCGGGAAGAGCTGGAGTCTGTTGCTGAGGAAAGGGATGTCTGGTCCACTCTCCTTGGACTGCTGTCACCGCGACCCTCACCAGGACAAGCGGTTTAGAAAATGGATGGATGGATGGAATATTGAAGGTGGGGGGGGGTTTACCAGCCCCCCCCCGCACCCGTCCAGAGCCCCCTTGGCCGCTGTGGAGGCTGCTTAGACAGGTTTCACAGACATCACAGCGTTACCGGCTGGCACCAACTGGGAGGTGGGGGTTGTTTTGCCAGTCAGTCATCTCGGTCAGGCAGCCCATGACACCTGGGCCTGTCCTGTGACCTCCTGTCGACAATCCTTCGACACTTTACGTGGCCTCAAGGTGTTGTTGGTGGATATGGTGGAGGTGGTGGTCAAATTGTCACTAGGGAGACAAAGGCGGCCGGGAGTTGTGCTGGCCA
>JAZEWU010000057.1:1767566-1786180 GCA_036362915.1 Geotria australis | reverse complement strand
GGGGCGGTGGTGGTGGGGGAGGAAGAAGAGGATGGGGAAGATTTACGGAGAGAAAACGCTGTAAGATATACCTCGGGTTTTTACCTTTTTTGGCAATGAGAGAAAATCTTTAAACGCCAAATAGACGCTTTTCTGCTAAGGTTTCAAGTTAGTAAGAAGCCACACATGTTTGTGGCTAAAAAAAAAACCATGCAAACGAATGCAATTTGGTGTTTTAAGATCTTGACACTTTTCTCTCATTGGCATAAAAGGTGAGAGAAAACCCCGCGTCTACTGCACGAAGAGTACAGAGAAAGACCCTGGGGCAGTGGCCGGAGGTGGTGGGGGAGAGAATGGGAGGAGAACAGGCCAGGAGTGGAGGAGGGGATTTGGAGAGGCCGGGACAGTACAGCAGAGTACAGGAGAGTATGTGAGAGCACGGGGAGATTATGGGAGAGCGCGGGCAGAGGCCGGGGACTCACAGGAAGACGTTCTCGAACACCATGTAGTTGTGAGCCACGAGCCAGGCGCCGAAGCGGAAGGTGACGGCGTAGATGAAGTAGAGCATCATCTGCGACACGGCGTACGTCAGGCCGTACAGCGGCGACTTGCGCGTGTTCATCCTGCGCGAGGCACCAGGGCCGCGACGACGGGACCACGTCAGCGACGAGGCGGCGGTGGTAGTGGTGATGGTCACGGTGGTGAGCGTGGTGCTGGTCACCCACCCCCTCGTGTGCCGTGTCGACCTTCATAGGTGCTACTCGCTAACGGCTCTTGACCCTACAGTCTGTTAAGGCTACACGGGGGGGGGTCTTTGGTGGGGGTGGTGATGGAGATGGCGCTCGAGGCGGTGATAATGTCGCTAACTGTCACGGCTGTGATCGTAATTTTTATAATGACGACAGTGTGCTGAAGTGGTAACGAATTGG
The DNA here is from genome assembly GCA_036362915.1 of Geotria australis. Lineage (NCBI taxonomy): Eukaryota > Metazoa > Chordata > Hyperoartia > Petromyzontiformes > Geotriidae > Geotria > Geotria australis. The sequence goes on along the minus strand of JAZEWU010000057.1, from coordinate 1,785,272 downwards.
CACGTTTTTGGTTCACGTGACAACCCTTTACTGATTGGCTGTGTCAGGTGGAGGCGGGTTTGCGACACCTATACTCTTTTACGTCACAAAAAGAGCTCGACTATGAGCGACGACAGTGATGATGACAACAGCGATGGCCTATGACGGTGACCGGCGGTCGCCGTCAACTCACGTGTGCACGTCGGCCAGGGTGGCGACGTATTTGTCGTAGAAGGTGTCCTCGCGACACAGTCCCACCACCGTGCGGATGTTCTCCACGGCCTCCGTGCTGATCTGCGCCACGCGCACGACACACGATCACACACGTACGTCCGTCCATCGTCAGTAGCCGCTTAGTCCTGTAAGGGGTCGCGGTGAGCCGGAGCCTATCCCGCCAGACACTGGGCGCAAGGCCGGGTTATACCCCGGGTCGGACACCAGTCCGTCGCAGGGCACCGGGGGCAATTTAGTCCGAAGGCCAATTAACCTATGCAGCAGCATGTGTTAGGATTGTGGGAGGACACCGGAATGCCCGGCGAAAACCCACGCAGACACGGGGCGAGAACATGCAAACTCCACACAGAAAAGGCCCCCGAGCCGGGATTCGAACCCGGGAACCTTCTCTCTGTGAGGCAGCAGTGTCACCGCCTCACATATATACTCCGGAAGGGGGTAGTGATAGGAGCCAGCGTGCGAGACACGACCCAGCATTCCAGGCGGCAACTAAACTTCCTCGGTCAGGACCTTCTCTCAGCGTGGATGCGGCGCAAACATCACCGCCGTGCCAATGCACCACACCGCCAACCGACACCACTGGGTGATCCTCACCTTTCCGGAATTCTCGAGCGCCTCGTGGTCCTTGCCGGCGTGGCCGCCCACGGCGCGGAAGCGGATGAAGGTGGCGATGGCGATGAACGGCAGCAGCGCCAGGATGAGGAGGCAGAGCTGCCAGCCGAACACGAACGCGATGATGACGCCAGTGGCCAGGCTGGCGAGCGTCTGCGCCGACAGGCCCAGCCGCGAGCCTGTCGCCTGTGATGGGGACGGTGACGTTAGAACGGCGGAGTTGTTATAATAATAATAATAGCATTTTGTATAGTGCCTTTCACCCGAGGGTCACAAAGCGCTGCACAAGGGCCGCGAAGAGAACGGCATGTCAACAACGAAAGAAAAAAAATAACCGATAAAAACCGAAGCAACAAAAAATAAATGATTATGGTGTCGTTATAACGGCGGAGTCGTAACGGTGTCGTGCAATGCTGTGTGTAGACGTGGTTTTTTTTGTTTGGTTAATTTGTTGTTTTTGTATTTTTTTATTTATGTTTGTCAATGCGCGTGTGTTGTGTCAAAGAACAGCAAGTTGGCACAATAGGGAGCTCAGGTCGTGCATCTGCCAGTCATCTTTGTCAGGCAGCCCATGACACCTGGGTCTGTCCTGTGACCTCCTGTCGGCGAGCCTTCGACACTTCAATGGCCTCAAGGTGCATATGGCCTGGCACAGGCGTCGTGGTGACGTCACCGCCACTCAGTGGCGTATGCCGGTTGTTGTTGCTGTGTCAATGCAGGAATCCCGTCAAGAGCTTGAAAGCTCACTGGCTATGTTTCTGCTGTAATAATAAACTTCTATCTCTCATCCGTCTATCCATGATGTTGGAACGGTGTTACGTCGAACGTGTTATGACCGTATTGCGACCGGGTTAGGATGCTGTTACAGCCGCGTTATGACCGCGTCGTGCTCACCCCCTTGACTTGCGACGCGTCGGTGGCGAGGCGCGTGGTCAGCACGCCCACCGCGTTCTTGTGGTCGTCGAACCAGCTGATCTCCTGCACCGCGAGAAAACGTAAACGATGTAGAATACATAAGGTTTCAAACTTTTCTGGCAATTAGAGACGTGTTAAGATCTTAAAACACCAAATGGACACCTTTTTGCAAAGGTTCCAGTTTGCAAGCAGCCACACCACATGCTTGTGGCAAAAACATGCTAACGAATGCTATGATAAATGCATTGTCCTTCAACCTGATTGGCCCAACACTAGACAGCTTTCGTTGGAGCCTTGTCTCAGTGCTTAGCCAAGTGTTGCCAAAAAGGCAAGCGGTAGTCAGACAATGCAAGAATCAATTCATTAGTAGCTCGGGTTTGCCGTCACTTCCTTAAAGACAAACACGGAGGGAGACAGGGAGGGAGGGTGAGCAACAGGGGGAGACATAGGGACACAGAGACAGGAAGACAGACAGACAGCTCGGCCTCGAAGTGTTTGGTAGAATTCGCAGGCAATACCAAGTATTACCTGACAGGGATCGCGACGTGAACGCTTCTACCTTGACCCCCAACAATTAACATTGAAGCACAAGAACATATACATAGACACACGCAACAGTAAAGAAAACACGCAGCCATCCATAACTCCCACACGCGACACCTGGGCCACACCACGAGACGAGTCTAGGCAAGGCAGGCCTCACATAAAACTGGGCCAGGAGACGATGACACACACCTGTCGCAGTATGGCCTTGAAGAGTTGGCCGCGGAGTCGCATGGTGAGGATTTCACCGGATTTTCCGAACATCACGCCCTGCGAGGGAGAGACACGCACACCGCTCGTTACCCCTGTCAATCAGCCCGNNNNACTATCCCCGCCCAATGCTACACTATCTACAAATACAAAGATCCCCCATATAGGCTTAACGGACTGTAGGGTCAAGTGCCGTTAGCGAGGCATCTATGAAGGTCGACACGGCACACGAGGAGGTGGGTGGCCAGCACCACGCCCGGCCGCCTTTGTCTCTCTAGTGGCGATGTTTACACACCGCACTAGGTACTCATTTGAGGCTGAGTTAAGCTAGGGGAGGGCCCAGGACCGGTTCAGAAAATCGTCACTGGTGTTGGCCGTGAGCGGGATTCATGTTTCTGTAAAAGTGCGGGTGTCGCAACGTGTGATATGAGACTACCTCAGGAAAATGTTGGCGGGGGGATGGAATCATGTTTCTGTGAAAGTGCGGGTGTCGCAACACCCGCAACACCCGCGGCTGCGACGCGCCTGGGCAGCTCACCTGCAGGAAGTAGGACACGAAGCTGATTGCTCCGAGCAGGAGGAAGATGAGCGAGTAGGTGATGGTCTTGGTCCGTTTCACGTCCTGGTCCGGCTCGTTGAACACCTGGGTGATGATAATGATAATAATAGCATTTATAGAGCGCCTTTCACCCGAGGGTCACAAAGCGCTGCACAGGGCCGTGGAGAGAGCGGCGTGTCAATAGCAGCAAGGCAGATTAACTGAGAGTCGAGCAACAGCGATAAATTATAGGACGTAAAGGACGCCCATCGAGCAACGACGACGACAGTCCGCCAGCCCACACACGTTCCCCCCCGCGACAAAAAACAAATAGTCCCCGGATAAAACGGAGCGCGCGCGGGAAGGGAGCAACGCTCGATGCCCCGGAGCGGGGGGGCTCGGCGGAGAGGGGTCCCGGCGCTCGCTCTCACCCCGATGATTTTGGCGAAGAAGACGGCGAAGGCCGGCTGCACGCCGCCGCTGATGATGGCCGCCAGCACGCCGATCACCAGGTAGTGCCACTCGGGACGGTTCAGCGCCAGGATCTGAGTGAATGACACTTGGGGAAGTTCCGCTTCCTGCGAAGATAAAGACGGAAACGTAGTTTCGGGCGCCTTTCCGCGTGGAGTTTGCGTGTTCTCTCTCTCTCTACCCGTGTCCGCGTGGGTTTTAGCCGGGGCACTCCGGTTTCCTCCCACGGTTCCAAAGACACGCTGCTGCTGCGTAGGTTAATCGCCCTGCTGACTAAATTGCCCCTCGGTGCCCTGTGATGGACCGGCGTCCCATCATGGGTATAGCCCTGCCTTGCGCCCTGTGTCTGCCGGGATAGGCTCCAGCTCACCGCGACCCTGTACGGGATTAAGCGGTTTCTGAAAATGGATGGAACACGAAAGCCCGCGTGTTAACTTCACAGGGCCACGACGCTAAGCCGACAAAAAAAACACCCACAAATTGACCCGCACCTCCTCCTTCTCCAGCTCCTTCTTGGTCTTGGGTTTGTCGCCCTTCTTCAAGTTCTTCAGGTGCTTCTTCCTCCTCTTGCGCCTCTTCCTCTTCTCCGCGCGGCTCATCTTGCACGAGCCGCGCCCCACCGACGACGCCGCCGACAGCGAGGCCGCGTCGGCTCCGCGGTTCGACTCCGGCCCGAGTTGCAAGCCGGGCACCGCAACCTCCTCCTGCTCCTCCGCAACGATGGCGTCTTCGTCCTCCTCTTCTTCTTCCTCGTCCGCCGCGTCGTCGAGATCTTCGTCGTCGAGGTTCACCTCGTCGTCGATGGCGTCGTCCTCAGCGTCGGCGTCGGGGTCGCGGCCCACCGTCTGATGGAAGGGGACGGGATTTTTAATCGGTCGCCGCGATCGAACGGGATCGCACGGGGAGGAGACGTCGATCGGACGGGCGACCGCAGATCTATCGTCTGAACAGCTAGGCCCGAGATGCTACTGCATTGATGTTTGCGTTGTATAAAACTGCTTGCCTTTTCGGCAATATTTGGGGTCAACGCTGAGACTAGGATGTAGAGAGAGCTGTCTCTGGTGTCTGATGGCTGGCGACACTGGGTCTGACACTGGTGACACTGGTGACACTGGGTCTAACATTGGTTAGACTGGGTCTGACACTGATGAGAATAGGCTTTAAAGAGAGTTATTTTCCTTTAAAAAAAGCCTCTGGTGTGGGCCAATCAGTTTCAAGAGCAACGCATATAATAATAGCGTTTTATATAGCGCCTTTCACCCGAGGGTCACAAAACGCTGCTAAGAATTTTGTTTGCATGTTTTTTGTCACGAGCACGTGCGGCTTCTCGCAAACCGGACCCTGTGCGGGCGTCCGTTTGGCGGCAGGGTGGCGCAGCGGTAACATCTGCGCCTCGCACGAAGTAAGGTCTCGCCCGAGGCGGTTCGATTCCCGCAATGGCACGGGGAATCCAGGGTGTGACAATCTATATAATCTTACACAAACAACCACACACAAACGCCCGGTGTTACAGTCTACACAATCAACACAGACAACCTCGCACAAACCCCGGTGTGACGGTCCGTCAAACCGGACCGAACGCCGATTCACCCCGACTTCATCCCGTCCTCCGACCGATCGGCGCGACGGCACGCCGGCGATGTCGGGGGTCGGAGGTCGGAAGTCGGAGGTCGGAGGTTGTCTGGGGGGGGGGGGTCACCTGCTGCGTGACGAGCAGGTGGTAGATGCCGCGGCGCTCCATGAGCTGCGCGTGGGAGCCCTGCTCCACGACCACGCCGCCGTTGAAGCCGGCGATCACGTCGGCCGTGCGGATCGTGGACAGGCGGTGGGCGATCACGATCGTCGTGCGGCCCTGGCGAGCCTGCGGCGGCGGCGATGACGGCGATGACGTAACGGTGACGTAACGGTGACGATGCGAAGGAGGTGAAGATGGCGGTCACGCGTCGGCGGCGATGATGATGTTACGATGATGATACGGCGGCGATGATGTAAGGGTGATGATGTGATGATGATGGGACGGCAACGATCCGTCAACGATGATGTAAGGGCGATGATGTGACGGTGACGATGATGTGATGATGATGACACGGCGGCGTCGATAGCGCAGCGAGGATGTAACGGTGATGATGTAACGGTGATTATGGAACGGTGATGATGCAACAGCAATGGCAGCAGCAATGATGACAGCGATGATACGACGGCATTCATGCGACGGTGATGATGTAACGGAGGGAGGGGGGGAGAGAAGCAACACGTTAAGCGACTGAGGTGACGGCAATCAGTCCGTGGCGATTCTCCGCCGACTCCCGACCGACCTGCCGACCGGTTCGACACCCTACCCAGGGGGAGACGAGGCTAACCTTACCGATTGTACAGCCGTCAGTTTCAGCTAGTCATTTGCAGAACGACGGTAAACAACGCCGGGGTCTGAGAGAAACGGAATTTCGATCTTCTATATGTCCTGTACATATGGCAAAATTGACAAATAAAGTTGAATTGAATTGAACTGAGCTATAGTGACCAGGATCTTCTTCTTTGCGTTTCTTCGAAGCACGATGGTCAGCCTCTGGACATCGTTGTCTTTCAGCTCGGCCTCGAAGTGTTTGGTAGAATTCGCAGGCAATACCAAGTATTACCTGACAGGGATCACGACGTGAACGGTTCTACCTTGACCCCCAGTGACCAGCAGGATACAGCAGGATCGACCCTTGACCGACCTGGGAACCGGTTGGAGACCCTACCCGGTGGGAAACGATGCTGACCTTACCGATTGGACGACAGCACGACAGCCACCGGGAGGGTACGGCAATCACTCGACACCGATTCTCTGCCAACCCTTGGCCGATCTTCAAACCGGTTCGACACCCTACCCAAGCGGAGACGAGTCTAACCTTGGTCGATTGAACGACAGCACGACAGCCACCGGGAGGGTACGGCAGGACCGACCCTTGACCGGACCCCCCCGACCGGTTCGACACCCCGCCCGGGCGCAAGTCGACGAGGCTGACCTTGTCAAGGGCCGACTGCACGATGGCCTCGCTCTCCGTGTCTAGCGCCGACGTGGCTTCGTCGAGCAGCAGGATCTTGGGGTTGCGCACGAGGGCGCGCGCGATGGCGATGCGCTGCTTCTGCCCGCCCGACAGCTGCGCGCCGCGCTCGCCCACCATCGTCTGGAACTTCTGCACGCGGAGAACGAGGAGGGGGAGGTGGTGTTAGTTCCGCCACGATTGTCAACACGCTGGGTGACGTGCGACTGCTGCCCGCCTTCCCTGTGCTACTGACGCGGCTCAATGCTGTCGTGCCAGGATGTTGGCTCTATTCCTACCTGCGCCCTCATGGGAACATCTATTCCTTCCTCTGGCTTGGACTGTTGGTGAGGGTCAGTGGTGCCGTGCCGAGATGTTGGGCTCTCTCTATCTTCCGATCTGCGTCTGCTCGGGGACATCTGTTCCCTCCTTGCTTGTTGTAGAATTATTATTATTATTAGTTTTTCTGCTCTTTTTATGTCCTATCATTTATCGCTATTGCTTGACTCTCAGTTAATCTGTCTTGATGTTGTTGACATGCCGTTCTCTCCACAGCCTTGTGCAGCGCTTTGTGACCCTCGGGTGAAAGGCGCTCTATAAATGCTATTATTATTATCATCACGCGACACTGATTGTCACCACCCTGGGAACCACGTGACTGCTGCCTTCTGCCCCCCGGCACGTACCGCACGTACCGTACTTCAACTGTTTACTCTTCCCGCCCTGCTGGCCTCGTGGCTGTGATTGATTGGCCGGATGGCCGTTCAATCAATCTAACTCGACCAATAGGTTTCCATGTGTTTGGAACTCAGTTTCGTTTCATCAGACTTACCCACAGATACGAGACTACCTCAAGGAAAAAGTGGGCGGGCGATGGAATCATGTTTCTGTGAAAGTGCGGGTGTCGCAACAACCGTAACACCCGCGGCTGCGACGCCTGCGCAGACGCACAGACGCGAAGTGACGATTGCATATTTGCGGACGGATTATAATCTGGGAGCTTGGACGGCTGCCACTTTGTCAGCGATGCCACCCTCGGTGGCACACGCTATTCGCACGAATGTACATTGTTTCACGAAGATGTGATCGTGCTGGCGATCTGACTATCAGAATCTGTCACCAAAGTAGTCTACAAGCCACCCAAGATTGATTACCCTCGGTTTAAAGCGCCTGGCACTGACGATCAAGGTGACACAAGGGTGGCAGGGCGTCTGTGCAGTGTACGCCTCACAGAAGGAAGGTCAAAAGACCTTGCGGAGTTCAATGAAAATGCAAGGGGCTGTGTAAGAAAATGGCAAACTGTAATTCAACATCGCGCTTCGAAGAATCGCAAAGAAGAAGAAGGAAGGTCCTGCCCGGGGCGGTTCGATTCCCGCGCTAACCACTGAGCTACCACACTCGCACACCCACACACTCACCCACTCTCACACACTTGAACACACACCGTGTTAGAGATGGCAATCACTGCGCTAGATATGGGAGCCACGGTGTTAGAGATGGGAGCCAGTCAGTTTGTATTGAAACTGGAAGGAAACGTTGAGCCGTGCAGCTCTCTGTAACAGTTGTCCAGCGAGGAGGAGGTGGTAAGAAATGGGAGTCACAGCGTTGAACATAGGAGTCACGGTGTCGGAGATGGAAGTCACGGCGTTAGAGACGGGAGTCACGCAAACTCAAAAACCACACAACGGTCACGGCCAGGTGACCGGTGTCAAACCCGGGCCTTGCTGCGTGAGTGGGAGGGCACGATAACATCTGTATTCAGTCTACCAAACACTTCGAAGCCAAGCTGAAAGACGACGATGTCCAGAAGCTAGCCATCGTGCTTCGAAGAATCGCAAAGAAGAAGAAGAGTCAGCAAGTTTGACGTTGCGTGTTCTCCCCGTGGTCACGCACGCAGTTCTCTGGGTTTATCCGGTTTTGCCGCCTCCCTCGGACCACAGTGCCTCACTAAGAATCAACAACGCGCTCAGATCATCGACATTGCTACGTCCGTCCGTCCGTCCATCCGTCCATCGTCAGAAACCGCTTAATCCCGTACAGGGTCGCGGTGAGCCGCAGCCTATCCCGGCTTAATCCCCTGGTGCCCTGTGATGGACTGGCCGTCCCGTCCTAGGTATAAACAATAATAATAGCAGCATTTTATAATAATAATAATAGCATTTTATAGAGCGCCTTTCACCCGAGGGTCACAAAGCGCTGCACAAGGGCCGCAGAGAGAACGGCATGTCAATAGCCCTGCCTTGCGCCCGGTGTCTGCGGGGATAGGCTCCGGCTCACCGCGACCCTGTACGCCGGGATTAATCGCTTTCTGACAATGGATAAACGGACTGAGAGAACAATCCCCGTTAAACCGGGACGGGTGGTAACCCTAGCGGGGGGCAGCGGGTGGGGGGGGGGAGGTGGGGGACAGTGGGGGTGGTGGCATCAGTCACAAGCGTCTCAAGAATCCGTTGACAGATCAACCAGTCTGCTCGCATTTCACACGAGCTTAGGGACGCGCTCTTGTTCCTAAACAAACCAGTCGGGCAGATGCGCAGCTATATTTAGACAAGGTGGAGGTGGTGGGGGTTGTGGTTGGCGAAGGAGGTCGCGAAGGAGGTGGCGATGGAGGCGGTGTGGGGAGCGGTAGCTCAGCGGTTAGCGCGCTGGGCTACAAATTTGGCAACCCGAGTTCGAATCCCGCTCACGGCCAACACCAGTGACGATTTTCCGAACCGCTCCTGGGCCTCCCCTAGGTCTACTCAGCCTCAAATGAGCACCGAGTGCAGTGTGTAAACATTGTCACTAGGGAGACAAAGGCGGCCGGGAGTGGTGCTGGTCACCCACCCCCCTGTGTGTGTCCCGTGTCGGCCTTCATAGGTGCTGCTCGCTAACGGCACTTGCCCCCTACAGTCTGTTGAGGCTATACGGGGGAGGGGATCTTTGTCTTCGTGGGAAGGTGGGTGGCTGTGTGGGAGGAGTACAGCTGGCGTGACCGTGAGTAATCATATCGAAGCCGAAGCCGGGAGCCCGACCCCGAGGTGTCGCCTTACACGGAGGCACACGCCGCGTCACCGACTCGTAACCGAGACCTAAACAACCCGTTCGACTCCCGCACGCTGTTGACGCAACAGTCGTTATAGCGAGAAGCACCATCCATCCATCCATTACCATCCATCCATCGTCAGAAACCGCTTAATGTGACCCCCGGGTGAAAGGCGCTATATAAATGTACATTATTATTACTATTATTGTACAAGCGGGCGGCGCAGTGGGTGATGGGAAAGGCCGCGGAGAGGTTATCCGATCGAATGCACGCAAGTTGGAATCCTGCCGATGCTGGTTTTGGCACGCTGGTCTTGGCACGCTGGCGGTGCCGCCGGGTGTTGGCACCGGGTGTTGGCACCGAGTCGCGGCGGAGAGGGCGGCACCGAGACGCGGCACGCGGGGCGGGCGACCGGGCCGGCGGAGGGGATCGCACGCGACGATATCGAAATCGCGCCGCTTCCCATCGCAGCCGGTTCCCATTGCGTGGTTCCCATTGCGTGGTTCCCATCGCGTGGTTCCCATCGCGTGGTTCCCATCGCGTGGTTCCCATTGCGTGGTTCCCATCGCGTGGTTCCCATTGCGTGGTTCCCATCGCGTGGTTCCCATCGCAACCGGTTCCCATCGCGGCCGAGAACCGAGTGGTGTCTCGCGTCGAAGGGTGCGTCATCGTCGTCAGCGTCATCGTCGACGTCATCGTCGTCGTTGTCATCGTCACATCGTTGCACGATGTCCAGAAGCTCAACAGATGCCAGAAGCCCCTCAGTCCGGAGCAAGAAGAGAGGCCCAATGCCCGCCCGCCTTTAAGACCAGCACTGACTATTATATCTCTAAACGTTGAAGGGCTGTGTGCGACTAAACAAGAACTTGTTGCATTGGGAAACTGTCATATAACCATCACGCTTCGAAGAATCGAATCGAACACCACTCACATTACACAAACACCACGCACCCACGCACACACCCCACCACCGCACACCACACACCGCGCGCACCTCAGGGAGCCGCGCGATGAAGTCGTAAGCGTTGGCCTCGCGCGCGGCGTGCTCCACGTCGGCGTCGCTGGCGTCCTCGCGGCCGTGACGGATGTTCTCGGCGATGGTCGTGGCGAACAGCACGGGCTCCTGGCTCACCACGCCGATGTGCTCCCGAAGCCAGCGCACGTTCAGCGACCGAATGTCGCGCCCGTCCACCAGCACCTGCGGCGGATAGACAGACAGGACGGCAGATTACGCAAGGTTTTAACCCTCTGGCAATGAGAAACATGTTAGGGTCTTACAACACGAAATGGACACCTTTAAGCAAAGGTTCCAGTTTGCAAGCAGCCACACACGCTTGTGGCAAAAACATGCAAACAATAATAATAATAGCATTTTATAGAGCGCTTTTCACCCGAGGGTCACAAAGCACTGCACAAGGGCCGCGAAGAGAACGGCATGTCAACAATTGAAAAAAATAAAAACCAAAGGAACAAAACAAATTAAATGATTTAAGGCTGCTTCGAATACACTGAAAGGTCGTGAAACTGGCAATCTTAAGAGCGGCAAAAATCTTCCAGCGTCCCCTAAGATGCTATGATAATGCACTGTCCTTCAAACTTATTGGCCAAACCACAAGACAGCTTTTTCAGTCGCCCGGTTCTGTGTTAACCAATTGCGGGGTGTGTGTGGGATGTGCGTGGGGGGGNNCGGGGGTGTGCGCGGGGTGTGCGTGGGCGCGCACCTCGCCGGCGCCTGGGTCGTAGAATCGCTGCAGCAGCTGGATGGTGGTGCTCTTGCCGCATCCGCTGCTCCCCACCAGCGCGATCGTTTTCCCGCTCTCCACCTCCAGGTCCAGGCCCTTGAGGATCTGGGGACGGAGTCGCAATCCCTCGCGAATCCCTCGCCAAGCCGGCAGAATCCCGTAGAATCCCACAGAATCACTCGCAATCCCATAGAATCCCTCGCAATACCTCGCGAACCCAATAGAATTACTCGCAATACCATAGAATCCCTCGGAATCCCAAAGCATTCCTCAGAATCCCTACGCAATCCCATAGAATATTTGAGAATTCCACACAATTCCGTAGAATCCCTCGCAATCCCACGGAACGTCTCGTGATCCAACAGAATCTCTCAACTGTCCCTCAACGTCTCATAATCCTGACACAATCCCCTTTCAATCCCTCACAATCCCGTAAAAAAATCCTCGCGATCTCGCAGAATCTCTCGTAAATCCAAATCTCTGAACGGTCCCTCAACGCCTCGAAATTTCTTCGAACTCCTCACAATCGTGACAGAATTTGTCGCGACCCCTTCGCAAAACCCGTATAAATCCATCCCTCGCAATCCCTCGCAATCCCAGGTAATCCCAGGGAGCGAGGGGGGGGGTACCTGAACGTCGGGCCGCGAGGGATAGCAGAAGTGGATGTTCCGAAAGGAAATGTCTCCCTTGAGTTGGTCCGGCTTGAATCCCTCAGGGGCGCTGCTGTCAATGGGACGGGGCTGTGCGGACACCATCATCAGCATCATCAGCATCGTCATCATCATCATCGTTGTTGTCATCAGCATTGTCAGGTAGAAGCGTTCACGTCGCGATCCCTGTCAAGTAATACTCGGTATTACCTGCAAATTCTACCAAACACTTCGAAGCCGAGGAGCTGAAAGACAACGATGTTCAGAAGCTCAACAGATGCCGGAAGCCACCTCAGTCTGGAGCAAGAAGAGAGGCCGATGCCCACCCCCGCCTTTAAGGCCAGCACTGACTGTTATATCTCTAAATGTCGAAGGGCTGTCTGCAACTAAAGAATAACTTGTTGCAATGGGAAACTGTCATTGAAGTCTACGGGAGGATTTAACATTGAAATCTATTGGCAATTTAACATTGAAGTCTACGGGAGGATTTAACATTGACGTCTGTGTTGAAACTTCAATGTTGAAACCAATGCAAGGATTTAACAAACGGGCTGAGAACCCCTTCTCTACATGACGTCACCCTTTCGCTCACAACCTGCCCGGGGCCGTGACCCGCTCGGTTCACGACCGAACCGAACAGCCCCCGCGCGACCCCAGAGGCCGCGACCTGCGGAGGTCACCCCCGGCGCACCTTGTCGATGATCTTGAAGACGGTGTAAGCTGCGCCGCGCGCGTTGGCGAAGCTCTCGAGGTTCGGCGCGCCTTGCCCCAGAGAGAAGGCCCCGATGAGGACCGCAAAGAACACCTGCGCGTACAGTGGCGTGCGGAGGGGGCGACGGGTCCCGGGCATCCATTTCAGGGGGGGGGTCATCCAATCAAAGAGTGACATTAAACCGTCCCCCTCCCTGTCTCCCTCCGTGTTTGTCTTTAAGGAAGCGACGGCCATCTTAGGGGACGCTGGCAGATTTTTGCCGCTCTTAACATTGCCACTTTCACGACCTTTCAGTATATTCGAAGCAGCCTTAATCATTTAATTTCTGTTCCTTTGGTTTTTATTGGTTTGTTTTTTGTTCATTGTTGACATGCCGTTCTCTTCGCGGCCCTTGTGAGGCGCTTTGTGACCCTCGGGTGAGAAGGCGATATAAAACGCTATTATTACTATTATTATCTCGAGAAGAAACCAGACTCCAGCTCTGGACGGAAAAGTTTGAGAGTGACCCTCCTGCAACTGGCATGGGAATCCCCCCTCCTGGCTCAGAAACACCATGGATTCAGTGGAAGACACTCAACTGCCTGAGAACTAGAACAGGACGATCTTTGGTCAGATGGGGCTACAAGACCGGCCCAACCACCTGTGAATGTGGAGAAGCAGACCGTACTATGGAGCACTGCCTTGTCTGCACTTTACTACCCAACCTCTGCAGCTCAAAAGACCTTGCAGAGTTCAATAAAAATGCAAAGAACTGTGTAAAGAAATGGGAAACTGTAATTTAACAATTGCACTTCGAAGCATCGCAAAGAAGAAGATTGACCTCTCTTCTTACTCCAGACTGAGGGGGCTTCTAGCATCTGTTGAGCTTCCGGACATCGTTGTCTTTCAGCTCCCTCGGCTTCGAAGTGTTTGCTAGAATTTGCAGGTAATACCAAGTATTACTTGACAGGGATCGCGACGTGAACGCTTCTACCTTGATCCCCTTTCTGAACGATGAGATGAGGCGCTAACCGGCCGCGCCGCCGCTCACCGTGAGCACTCGTCCGATGGTGTAGTTCTCCGGCTCCTCGATCACCAGCTTGGTGCCGTACCAGAAGGCCAGCGCGTACGACCCGAAGATGATGAACTGCGTGAGGCCCACGGACAGGTTGGTGGCGATGGACTTCTTCACGCCCATCGTGCTCGCGTCGCTCAGGTTCTTGTCGTACCTGCCGCGACGGCGGCGCGAGAGGAACCGGCGTTAGAGACAGGAGCCGGTTTTACAAACAGCAGCCCGCATTAGAGGCAGGAGCCAGCGTTCAAGACCGGAGCCAGCGTTATAGAGACGGCAGCCCGCATTAGAGACAGGAACTAGCGTTAGAGACAGTAGCCAGCGTTCAAGACGGGAACCAGCGTTAGGGACCGGATCCAGTGTTAGTGCCGCCGGCTTACCTTTCTACGGCCTTCCCTTGCCCTCCGAAGGCCACGACAGTCCGGATGGCCATCAGGATTTCCTCTGCGACGGCTCCGGCCTTGGCGTACGCGGTGAGCTCTGCGGCCGTCAGCGTGCCCAGCAGCTGGTAAAGATTAAGGTCCCCCGTGAGGCCTCGACGCACCGAAGGGTCAGGTGCCACGGTAGGGAGCGCAGGTGGTTACCCAGCCCGTAACACCTAGGTCTGCCCCGTGACCTCCCGTCAGTGAGCCTTCGAACACTCTGGCGCGATAGCCTCAAGGTGCACCTGGCCTGGCAACAGGCGCCGTGGTGACGTCACCGCCACTTAGTGGCAAACGTCGGTTGTTGTTGCGTAGTGTGAGCGAGTGGCTGCCTGAGTGAGTGGCTGGTTAAGCGAGCGAGCGTGCGTGAGAGTGGCTGGTTGGATGAATGAGTGAGTGAGTGGCTGGATGATCAATCGCACGGCTGGCTGGCTGAGTGAGTGACTGGCTATCTGACTGAGTGTGTGAGTGAGTCACTGGCTGGCTGAGTGAGTGAGCGAGTGGCTATCTGGCTGAGTGAGCTTTTGAGCGGCTAGCCGGCTGTGCGCGTCAGCCCGGCCCGTCAACCCCGCTCGCGACCGACTCTCGTCATCGCACGCCTCACCTTGGCGAGCATGGAGGCGCAGATGGCGAGCAACGGGCTCACGGATAGGATGACGAGCGTCAGCTTCCAGCCGTGGGCGAAGCCGATGATGAAGCCCACGATGAACGACGCGAAGAACTGCAGGAAGAGACTGATCTTGTCTCCGATCCCATCGTTGATGGTGTTGATGTCGCTGAGCGATGGAGGGGGGGGGGTGGACGAGCGGCGGGTTAGCGTCGTCGATACGGGGATCAAGGTAGAAGCTTTCACGTCGCGATCCCTGTCATGTAATACTTGGTTATTACCTGCAAATTCTACCAAACACTTCGAAGCCGAGGAGCTGAAAGACAACGATGTCCAGCAGCTCAACAGATGCCAGAAGCCCCTCAGTCCGGAGCAAGAAGAGAGGCCAATGCCCGCCGCCTTTAAGGCCAGCACTGACTATTATATCTCTAAATGTTGAAGGGCTGTCTGCAACTAAAGAAGAACTTGTTGCAATGGGAAACGGTCATATAACCATCACGCTTCGAAGAATCGAATCGAATTCGAATCCTGCGACAGGGTTGCGGTGAGCCGGAGCCTATCCCGGTAGATACAGGGAGCAAGGCAGGGCTATATCCATGATGGGACGCCGGTCCATCACAGGGCACCGGGGGGCAATTTAGTCCGCAGCCCAATAAACCTATGCAGCAGCATCATGTATTTGGACTGTGGGAGGAAACCGGAGTGCCCGGCGGAAACCGCACGTGGACACGGGGAGAACATGCAAACTCCACACAGAAAGGCACCCGAGCCAGGATTCGAACCCGGGAACGACTAAACACGCGAATTGACAAAAAATAGATACAAATCTACTTAGAGGGGGTGGGTGGCTAGCATCACGCACGCCCGGCCGTCTGATGGTTACGAACAGCGCGGGGTGGTTTATTTTATAGACGGTTGCATTTTTTTATTGGTTGTTTTTTTCTTTCGTTGTCGACACGCCCTTGTGCAGCGCTTTGTGACCCTCGGGTCTTCTTCTTTGCGATTTTTCGAAGCACGATGGTCAGCTTCTGGACATCGTTGTCTTTCAGCTCAGCCTTGAAGTGTTTGGTAGAATTCGCAGGCAACACCAAGTATTACCTCACAGGGTTCGCGACGTGAATTATTATTATACAAGCGGGCGGCGCAGTGGGTGATGGGAGAGGCCGCGGAGAGGTTATCGGATCGAATCCACGCAAGTTGGAATCCTGACGATGCGGGTTTTGGCACGCTGGTCTTGGCACGCTGGCAGTGTCGCCAGCGTGTTGGCACCGAGTCGCGGCGATGGGAAACTGTCGTATAACCGTCGCCCTTCGAAGAATCGAATCGAATTCGAACGGAGAGACACATCGATGGCGGTCGCTCTTCAGAGATGCGCTTTCGCGGATAGCCGTGTCGCCGAGCGACGCTCTACCTCTCTCTGAAATCTATGGCCGCAAAAATATGAGGCTTTAAGTTTTCTGGCAATGAGAGACGTGTGAAGATCGTAAAACACCATATCATATGTCTCATATCGTATGTTGCGACACCCGCACTTTCACGGAAACACGATTCCATCCCCCCCACTTTTTCCTGAGGTAGTCTCATATCATACGTTGCGACACCCGCACTTTCACAGAAACATGATTCCATACCACCGGGCCCCCACTTCTTCCTGCGACACTCCGCGGCTGCGACGCGCCTGCCCGCACCCCCCGCGTGCCCGCGCGCGCCGCGGCGCCGCTCACTCGGTTAGCCGCGAGCCCAGCTCTCCGATCTGCGTGGTGTCGAACCAGGCCATCTCCTGCTGCAGGATGGCGCGGAAGAAGTGGTGCCTGATGCGGTGGCACTGGCGCGCCGCGGCCAGGACCCAGCACGACACCTGCAGCGTCGCCGACAATAGCACCGCGCAGCCGATCCCCACGTAGTACCCCGCGTACCTGCGCCCCGCGGTACGTGGGTGGGTAGGTGGGTAAGGTGGGTGGGGGTCAATAAGTCAGTAGCTGGGAAGGTTAGGGTGTGAGAGGTGGTGATGATAACAATAATAATAGCATTTTATAGAGCGCCTTTCACCCGAGGGTCACAAAGCGTGATGATGACGATCGCGATGACGGCAACGATGACGTAATGAGGTTGATCGTGACAATGATGACGATCGATGACGAAATGACGATAACGACGATGACGTCGTCGATGATCTCACTTTGACATCTCGGCCTCAAGCATGTCGCCGGTGATGCCGGTCATGTTGGCCGCGGGCGCCGTCACGTTGGTGCCGTTGGTGCCGTTGGCACTGGACACTGCGGGCGGGCGGGCACGGCGGGAGGAGACGGCGGCGGAGAGAACGGAGAAAACACCGGTCACGGGGGAGACGCGGGAACCACGCGCCGGCACGACACGGTCTTCCTCTTCTTTGCGATTCTTCGAAGCACGATGGCTAGCTTCTGGACATCGTCGTCTTTCAGCTTGGCTTCGAAGTGTTTGGTAGAATTCGCAGGCAATACCAAGTACTACCTGACAGGGATCGCGACGTGAACGCTTCTACCTTGACCCCCGGCACGACACGGTAAGGGCCCCCCACAACCTTATGCGCGACACAAACTCTGGCGGAAAGCCTGAAGAACATGGTTTTTGATTATCAGTGAAACGCCGGGGGTCAAGGTAGAAGCGTTCACGTCGCGATCCCTGTCAGGTAATACTTGGTGTTGCCTGCGAATTCTACCAAACACTTCGAGGCCCAGGAGCTGAAAGACAACGATGGCCGGAAGCTGACCATCGCGCTTCGAAGAATCGCAAAGAAGAAGAAGTGAAACGCTGCACTCCGTTCGTGAACATTGTGGGTTGGCTCTATCACGTGCCGGGGTGTTGCTCTGTAACAATGCTGCTCTGAGACAGGCAGAGAGAGACAGAGAGAGAGAGCGGGACAGAAAGAGACACACACAGAGAGACGAGGCGGACAGAGTCACGGACAGACAGAGATCCGGACAGAGAGA
>JAZEWU010000057.1:1755535-1767066 GCA_036362915.1 Geotria australis | reverse complement strand
AGCACACGTGGGATTAGCAGACTGCGGGGGGAGGAAAGCGGAGTACCCGACCGTCCGCGCAGAAAGGTGGCAGCCATCCAACCATCCATTGTCACAAACTGCTTAATCCTGTAACAGGGTCGCGGTGAGCCGGAGCCTATCCCGGCAGACACAGGTCGCGAGGCGGGGCTATCTCTATCACGGGACGCTAGTCCATCACAGGGCACCGGGGAGCAATTTACTTCGCAGGCCAATTAACCTATGCAGCAGCAGCGTGTCTTTGGACCGTGGGAGGAAACCGGAGTGCACGGCGAAAACCCACACGGACACGGGGAGAGAGAACACGCAAACTCCACACAGAAAGGCGCCCGAGCCGGGAATCGAACCGGGGGGTTTCTAGCTGTATCGATGCACACCTAGTCTCGGGACCTTAATAATAATAATAATAGCATTTTATATAGCGCCTTTCACCCGAGGGTCACAATGCGCTGCACAAGAGACGTTCTTCAGGAACTGTCTGTGGTGCTGTTTGTATAATAACGCCAATGGTGAGCGCTCTATTATACGTGCGCGTGTGTAAACATCGTCACTAGGGAGACAAAGGCGGCTTGGCGTGGTCCTGGCCACCCACCACCCCTAGTGTGCCGTGTCGGCCTTCATAGGTGCTACTCGCTAACTGCACTTGACCCTGCAGTATGTTAAGGCTATATACATACGGGTGGATAGTTTGTCATTGTGTAGGTGGCTGAGTGGGTGAGTGGGATGGGTGAGGGTGTGGAACAATTGGCAGGTGAGTCGGGTGAGTGGGATGGGTGAGAGGCGGCAGCAACAGCGCGTGTTTGTACTGTGGGAGGAAACCGGAGTGCCCGGCGACAACCGACGCGGGCAGGGTCAGGCAGGCGTGACGGGGCAAAGCCAAAGCTAAAGATTCCACCGTATAGACTTAACATACTGTAGGGTCAAGTGCCGTAACTGCACTTGATCCTGCAGTATGTTGAGGCTACACGGGGGATCTTTGTCTTTATGTGGCTTGTAAATCTTTTACGAGACAACAGTGCAAGCCGGAGTAACATAGTAGTGATGGTTACGCAACACAAATTGCAAAGCTCCCCCGTATAGCCTTAACAGACTGTAGGGTCAAGTGTCGTTAGCGAGTAGCACCTACGAAGGCCGGCACGGCACACGAGGGGGGTGGGGGGGTGGGGTGGGTGACCAGCACGACTCCCGGGCAGATTTTTTCTGTCCTAGGGGCGATGTTTACACACCGAACCAGGTAGTTATTTGAGGCTGAGTCGACCTAGGGGAGGCCCAGGACCACACACACGCACGCACGACAAAAGACTCGCTGTATTTACACGCAGTGTTGCGTTCAAACGGTAAACATGGAAAGTTTGGCCAAACGTTGCCCCGACGTTTCGCCATCGTGACCCCTTTCATTCACGGCCAGTAACCCACTGGATCTTGTATGGGGGTCGGGAGGAGGGCCGGAGCCTATCCCGGCAGGCACAGGGCACAAAGCAGGGCTATACCCACGACGGGACGCCAGTCCATCACAGAGCACCGGGGACAATTTAGTCCGCAGGCCATGTCTTTGGACTGTGGGAGAAAACCGGAGTGCCCGGCGAAAACCCACGCGGACACAGGTAATAAATACTTGGTAATGCCTGCGAATTCTACCAAACACTTCGAGGCCGAGCTGAAAGACAACGATGTCCAGAGGCTGACCATCGTGCTTCGAAGAATCGCAAAGAAGAAGCAGACGGGGAGAGAACATGCAAACTCCATTACAGGAAAGCACCCGAGCCGGGATTCGAACCCGGATTCTTCTTGCTGTGAGGCGGCAGCGCTACTCACCACGCTACGCCACCGTGCCGCCCCTACTAAAGTTTGTCACGGGAACAAAACGTGCCGATTCTTTACTTCTTCAGCACACCTGTACGCTGTTTACACTCATTAGTACGTGCCCTAAACCTATGAACATAGCTTTACTATGGGTAACATTACATTTACTATCATCAGCACAGTGGCGTAGCGGTGAGTAGCGCTGCCGCGTCATAGCAAGAAGGCCCCGGGTTCGAATCGCGGCTCGGGGACCTTTCTGTGTGGAGTTTGCATGTTCTGCCCGCGTGGGTTTTCGCCGGGCACTCCGGTTTCCATCCCACACTCCAAAGACACGCTGCCGCATAGGTTTAATTGGCTTGCGGACTAAATTGCTCCCCCCGGTGCCCTGTCTGTGATGGACTGACGTCTCATCCTGGGTATAACCCTGCCTCGCGCCCTGTGTCTGCCAGGATAGGCGCGGCTCACCGCGACCCTGTACAGGTTTAAGCGGTTTCTGACAACGACGTGAGATCATCGTAAATCGGCTTAACTACGTCACCCCGTTTCAACTCGGGTCTGGCTGCTGACAGCTCTCGTCACCCGTGGTCGAAACAGGAAGCCTCGTTAGCAGCGTGCCCGTCCTACGGACTGTAGTGTTTCGTAGCGTGGTACAACACGTTATTCTGACGACAGGATAAAGGCGGATAAAGCTGGACATTTCAGATCCCGCTCCTGATGAAGCTGATTGCAACTATCAGCGAAACGTCGTACCTTCTTTGTAAGTTTGGATCAAGAGGGTTGGTGATTATACCTTTACTGCAGCTCGCACCGCTTCGGTTCTCAAAACATGTTCTCGAATAATAATAATAGCGTTTTATATAGCGCCTTTCACCCGAGGGTCACAAAGCGCTGCACAAGGGCCGCGGAGAGAACGGCATGTCAACAACGAAATAAAAAACACAAGCAATAAAAACCAAAGCAGCAAAAAATAAGACCATCAAGTCACCTTTTCACCAACTCATAATAAACCGACTGAGCAGGGTGTCTCCGCGTCTCCGAATCAACGGGTGCAACGCGCGCGGAGAAAACGCGCCACGCGTTATTACAAAAGTAGATTGTTATTATTATTGTGTGTGTGTGTGACGTTAATTCCTCATACCTTCAATGCAGACGCCTCTCCCTCGCATGAAACTTGGAACGAAAAACTAAGACGAAATATTTGTTTTGTTTTTAAATCCACAAACCCCCAAACGGAAAACCTTAACCCACCGCAACACTTCTAGAACGTTTCACTCCAAGGAAAAAAAATATTTTAACGATTTAACCAATCGCTGTAAGCTTTTAACCGGCATCAGTAACCTGACGGACGCGTGGGTTAGGCACCGCTTAGGAGGAGACGGAGCGAAACCGGCGATTCCTTGAGATCGCCTGTCGCTCTTCCGCCCCTTGTGTAAGGTGTAGGTGTCTTATATAGAGGACGGGTGTGGGTGGGAGGGTAGGTGTGGGTGGAAATAGTTCACGCGAGACGCCAACGCCCGCCCCACAACCTCGGTTTCTGCTGATGTCACAGCGAAGTAATACACGCGGAGATGGCGTCATGGTGTCAGGATGGTGACCACCACCATGGTCATCCATTGTCGGAAACCGCTTCATCCTGTACAGGGTCGCGGTGAGCCCGGAGCCTATCCCGGCAGACACAGGGCGCATGGTTATACCCTAAGATGGGACGCCAGTCCATCACATTGTACCGAGGGGGGGGCAATTTAGTCCGCAGGCCGATTAATCTGAGCAGCATGTCTTTGGACTGTGGGAGGAAACCGGAGTGCCCGGCGAAAACCCACGCAGACACCGGGAGAGAACATGCAAACTCCACACAGAAAGGCGGCAACCCGAGCCGGGAATCGAACCCGGATGCTTCTTGCTGTGAGAACCACCATCATGAAGATCACAACCACAACACAACCACACAGTATCACCACCACAACCGCTCTTCTAACACGAATGTAACACACATCAAACACCAGCTACGGCCCGGTGGTGACGTTTCCACGGCGCTTGTGCCAGGCCAGGTGCACTCTGACGCAACCGCTTGAAGTGCAGGAAGGGCTGGATGGCTGGAGGTCACGGGACTCACCCAGAAGCCCCCATCATCATCATCATCAACACCCGCACTAACTCGTTTCATGCGCCGCGAACACGCGCGCACTGTAACCTTCGGCGCCCAGACACGTGGTCCCATGTTTATTATTACAGCAGGATGTTACCTGTGAGCCTGCAAGCTCCCGTCTCTAATGCTGGCTCCCGTCTCTAACGCTGGCTCCTTTCTCTAACGCTGGCTCCTGTCTATACAGTAACGTTGGCTCCCGTCTTTAACACTGGTTCCTATGTCTAACCCTGGCTCCTTTCTCTAATGCTGGCTCCTGTCTCTAACGCTGGCTCCTTTCTCTAACGCTGGCTCCTTTCTCTAACGCTGGCTCCTTTCTCTAACGCTGGCTCCTTTCTCTAATGCTGGCTCCCGTCTCTAACGCTGGCTCCCGTTTCTAACGCTGGCTCCTGTGTCTAACGTTGCCTCCTTCCTGTCTCTTAACACTTGGAAACTCTGGAAGCGGGATTCACGCGATACAAGCGCGCGAATTTAATAACATGTAAAAAGGGATGTGCTATGGAACACATAAACAATGTATACAATCAGAAGGTAATGGTACAAATGTAACACAGTAAACCGCTTAATCCTGTACGGGGTTGCGGTGAGCCGGAGCCTATCCCGGCAGACACAGGGTGCAAGGCAGGGGGCTATACCCAGTATGGGACGCCAGACCATCACAGGGCACCCAGGCCAATTAACCTATGCAGCGGCAGCATATCTGTGGATCGTGGGAGGAAACCGGAGTGCCCGGCGAAAACCCACGTGGACACGTGGAGGGAGAACATGCAAACTCCACACAGAATGGCCCCCGAGCCGGGATTCGAACCGGGGTTCTTGTTGCTCTGAGGCGGCAGCGCTACTCACCGCTACGCCACCGTGCCACCCTCCACCTAGCTATCACTTTGTACAATCGCATCTCGCCAGAAATATGTAATTTTAATCGGGACTGTAGCTTCAAGCTCACAGCAATATTGTTACAGATGAAAATAGACCGTACTTACAAAGCCAAAGATTCCCCGTATAGCCCCGCCATGGGATGTTGGGGCGAGTGCTGTTAGCGGGCAGCACCTGGGAAGGGTCGTGTACGGCCGCCTTTGTCTCTCCAGCGATGGACGAACATCCCAGCAGATGCGTGTTTAAGGCTGAGTCGACCTAGTGGGGGAGGGGAACCAACCAGACCGGTTCTCGGCAGTCGCCAGGTGCGCGTCGTGTTGCTTCTTCACAATGGGCTTATCACGTGAGTTCTCCCCGTGTTCGCGTGGGTTTTCGCCGGGCACTCCGGTTTCCTCCCGCCGTCCAAAGACACGCTGCCAGGTTAATTGGCGTACTGACTAAATTTCCCCCAGGCGCCCTGCGATGGACTGGCGTCCCATCATCGGTGTTCCCCTGCCCTTGCGCCCTGTGTCTGCCGGGGTAGGCTCCGGCTCACCGCGACCCTGTACAGGATTGAGCGGTTTCTGAAAATGAATGAAAATGGATGGATGGATGGATTATTGTGAGCTGCAGCCGCTAGATGCCGCTATATCGCGGCCGGTGCGAGATGGTAAATCGATCCGTAATTATAATTTCCCTGTTTCCTCCAGCCCCACCCACTCCTTATCACCAAAGACAATGATTCCCCTTATAGTCTTATCAGACTGTCGGGCCAAGTGCCGTTAGCGAGCACCTGTGAAGGTCGACACGGCACGCGAGGGGGGTTGGGTGACCAGCACCACGCCCGGCCGCCTTCGTCTCTGCAGTGGCGATGTTTACACACCGCACTAGCTACTGATTTGAGTCTGAGTCGACAAACAAACACGAGTCGACAAACAAACACACTGACACACACACGGGAGGAAGAGCTGACAGACGCGCCCACATGCACTCGAGGGAATGAGCGGAATGTGAACTCCGTGTGCCGGGTCGACTGCGTGTGCCTCGCAGGCTGTACATCCGTCTCTGATCACGGTGACAGGGCGACACGGGGCACTGGGTGCCGAGGTTCACCGGGCCTCGCTGCATACGCCACCGGGCAAGCGACGTAGTGCGGGAGCCACCTCGTTTTAAGTTAGGGTTTCCGAGCAGAGCTTCCGGGTTCGTTTCGCTACATCGTCCTTGTTTCGCAACGGCGGCACGATGGCTGTGTAGCGGTGAACAGCGCTGCCACCTCGCAGCGAGTAGGTCCCGGGTTCGAATCCCCAGCTCGGGTGCATTTCTGTGTGGAGTTTGCGTGTTCTCGCTCGCTCCCCCGTGTCCGCGTGGGTTTTCGCCGGGCACTCCGGTTTCTTTCCACAGTCCAAAGACGTACCGCTGCATAGGTTAATTTCCCTGTTGACTAAATTGCCCCCGGTGCCCTGTGATTAACTGGCGTCCCATCCTGTGTACAATACAGCCTTGCCTTGCACCCTGTATCTGGCGGGATAGGCTCCGGCTTAGCGCGACCCTGTACAGGATTAAGCGGTTTCTGACAAAGTATGGATTCATGGATAGATTGAGCTTACACGGTGTGATTTATTAATTTAATCAACAACAAAAAAATCCGTCAATTATTTTGCCCACTTATTACGTACGACCTGACGTATCAGCGGGGCACCCGTACTTTAATAATAATAATAGCATTTATAGAGCGCCTTTCACCCGAGGGTCACAAAGCGCTGCACAAGGCTGTGGAGTGAACGGCATGTCAACAACATCAAGACAAATTAACTGAGAGTCAAGCAATAGCGATACATTATAGGACATAAAGACAGCAGAAATAAATAATAATAATTCTACAACAAGCAAGGAGAAAACAGATGTACCCGAGCAGACGCAGATCGGAAGAGAGCCAACATCCTGGCACCACAGCATTGCAACGCGGACCAGCCAGCCCACACAGTAAGTACGTCGCTTGCCAGCCTCGTATGCAGAGTGACACGGTGACCCCCATCACCCAGTCACCCGGTCTCACCCAGTCACCCCGAGCACAGCGACAGTGTGTTGGCACACACGCAAGCTCGGCACGCCCATCGCTCATACCTCTGAGTTCAAGTCAGTCAACAGGGTTGGAACATAAACAGCCGCAGCAGCAGCTTTGGGCTGTGGGAGGAAACCGGAGTGCCCACTGGGTCTGTGGGTGGGTGGGTGGGTGGATAAGCCCATCCATCCATTGTCAGAAACCGCTTAATCCTGTACGGGGTCGCGGTGAGCCGGAGCCCATACCGGCGGACACAGGGCGCAAGGCAGGGCTATACCCAGAATGGGACGCCGGTCCATCGCAGGTCATCGGGGGAAATTTAGTCCATCCATCCATTTTCAGAAACCGCTTAATCCTATACAGGGTCGCGGGCTAATTAACCTATGCAGTAGCATGTCTTTGGACGGCGGGAGGAAACCAGAGTGCCCGGCGAAACCCCCACGGAGAGAAAACGTGTAAACTCCACACAGAAACGCGACACCCGAGGCGCGATTCGAACCCAGGGAGCTTCTTACCGTGAGACGACAGCGCTACTCACAGATCAGGAGTCGAACCGTGTCGAGGAATGTGCTGTGCATACTTCTCGAGCAGAACAAAAAAAAATCCGCTCATAATGGCACATTCTCAGAAGTGCGTCTAAATGTAGCACACGGGGCAGACCGGCTGGCTTGTGGGCCAGAGTATGCGGGCTCTCTACGAGGAACCCAGCGACCCCAAAGGCGAATATTTGAACGGGTACCGAGCCTCCCCCTAGGTCGACTCGGCCTCAAATTAGTAACCTGGTGCAATGTGGGAAAGTTACGACTAGGGAGAGAAAGGCGGCCGGGCGTTGTACTGGTCACCCACCGTCCTCGTGTGCCGTGCCGGCCTTCATAGGTGCTACTCGCTAACAGCACTTGATCTTACAGT
This sequence comes from Geotria australis, assembly GCA_036362915.1. NCBI lineage: Eukaryota > Metazoa > Chordata > Hyperoartia > Petromyzontiformes > Geotriidae > Geotria > Geotria australis. The sequence continues at coordinate 1,759,276 of JAZEWU010000057.1, read as the reverse complement.
CTGTTAAGGCTAGAACAATAACAGCATTTATAGAGCGCTTTTCACCCAAGGGTCGCGAAGCGCTGCACAAGGCTCTGGAGAGAACGGCATGTCAACAACATCAAGACAGATTATAATAATAATAATCGTAATAATAATCGTAGCATTTATAGAGCGCTTTTCACCCGAGGGTCACAAAGCGCTGCACAGGGCTGCGGAGAGAACGACATGTCAACGACAGAGAACGGAAAATCAGCAACAAATTTTAACTGAGAGGCAAGCCCCTAGGCTCTGGAACAGTCTCCCTGACAAGATAAAAGCTGCCAAGTCTGTGTCTTCTTTTAGAACCATGTTGAAAATTCAATTTTATAACTTTAGCCTTTAGTTAAGTTATTTTTGACATATCACGATTGTATTTTGTGTCATTGCTTTATTCTGTTTCTACCATGTTGGTTTACGCCAACTGTAAAGCACCTTGAGCTGTTTGCATGATAGGTGCTATATAAATAAAGTATTATTATAAAGACAGCAGAAAATAATAATAATTATACAAGCAAGGGGGGAACAGATGTCCCCCAGCAGACGCAGATCGGGAGAGAGAGGCAACACGGGGCATCATTGTGTGTGTGTGTAGCTAACAGCACTTGACCCTACAGTCTGTTAATAATAATAATAATAGCATTTATAGAGCGCCTTTCACCCGAGGGCCACAAAGCGCTGCACAAGGCCGCGGAAAGAACGACGTGTCAACAAGGCTTACACGGGGGATCTTTGACTTTGCGCGTGGGCAAGTGGAAAATTTGAAACAATTTGTAAAACAATAATTTCACGATGGATTAATCGCGCGTAACAGACGCTGTGGTTACTGCCTGTTCTCTCAAAAATATATTCACATTAAATTCCGTTTTTGCAAAACGTTAATTCGGAGGATTACTCGGTTTTTAATTAGTGGGGGGGGGCATCATTGAATTTTGCCCGGAGCTCGAGAATCAAAAGTCAGTCAATTTGTATTTAAGCTGGGTAAATAAAACCAGTTGAGCTGTGTCGTTCTTTGTAACAGTTGTCCAGCGGGGAGGGGTTAAGCAAGTTACAGCATCTCAGGGCATCGGGCAGCAATTTAGTCAGCAGGACAATTTAACTTAGGTAGCAGCGTGTCTTTGGACGTGGTCATGAGGACAAGGGGACACAGGGACATGGGGACACTGAGACACGGGGCCATGGGGTCACGGGGCCATGGGGACACTGGGACACGGGGCCATGGGGACACTTGTAATATTTCAAAGACCGGCTGCCGATGCGAGGAGGAAAGGGCCGATATGAGATGTCACGTGAGCGGTATGTGGATTATCTGCTCGCATACCAACTGATGGCGACATCAGCCCCAAAAGCTCCTCACCCGTAATGACCTCCCCGTGCCGGCCACTCACCCCGCGTGGACTACACCTGCAACCGCCGGCGACGTCACCACGCCGCCTGTGCCAGGCTATGTGCACCTCGAGGCTCGCTGACGGGAGGTCACGGGATAGACTCTGGCCTGGTGCACCAACCTGATGAGGCTTCCAACGCGGGAGGCGAAACGTCGCGAGGGAGAGACGGGGATCGCTCGGTGACACGGCTTAGACTGTGTGTGTGTGTAGACTATAGACTGCTTGGATTGTTGGTGCGGGTCAGTGGTGCCGTGCCGAGATGTTGGGCTCTCTCTCTCTTCCGATCTGCGTCTGCTCGGGTACATCTGTTCCCTCCTTGCTTGTTGTAGAATTATTTTATTATTATTTTCAGGTAATGCCAAGTATTACATGACAGGGAGCGCGACGTGAACGCTTCTACCTTGACCCCCCCTCGGGTGAAAAGCGCTCTATAAATGCTACTATTATTATTATTATAGCCTGTGTGTGTAGACTATAGACTGTGTGTATAGACTGTAGAGAGCGAGAGAGCGCTCAGCGACACGGCTATCCGGAAAGAGCAGCTCGGACCAGCGACCATCGTTGCATCATCAGCATCAGCGGGGCGTCTGACGCAGGGCACCCCAGTTCGCATCCTGTTTGCGGCCGTTCTGTTCGAGGCGCTATTGTGCTCGGTTGGAGCGCAACTCCGACTGGCTCCGCGAGTCGAGGGGGGGTCCCTTCCTCCCCTTAGATCCCCCACCCGCCCCCCTGCACCCCTCGCCCCTCCCTGGACCCCTGAAGTTCGAGACTGGAACACAAGGTCACTTGGAGTTAATCCGTATCCTGGATTTATTATAATAATAATAGTATTTTGTATAGCGCCTTTCACCCGAGGGTCACAAAGCGCTGCGCACAAGGGACGCGGAGAGAACGGCATGTCAACAACGAAGGAAAATAAAAAAAAACGAATAAAAAAAACATAGCGGCAAAAATTAATTGATTAAGGCTGCTTCGAATACACTGAAAGGTCGTGAAACAGGCAATCTTAAGAGCGGCAAAAATCTGCCAGCGTCCCCTAAGATGGCCGTCACTTCCATAGACGCCAGTGTTAAAATCTTCTCATAGATGCCAATATTAAAATCTCCCACAGACCAGGGCTTCTCAACCTGTTGTGGCTCAAGGCACACGTGGCGCACTGATGGGTCGCGACCCACCGGTTGAGAATATGGGCTCTGTTATATAAGGGGGCGGCACGGTGTCGTAGGGGTGAGTAGCGCTGCCACCTCACAGCAAGAACGTCCCGGTTCGAATCCCGGCTCGGGTGCCTTTCTGTGTGGAAGTTTGCATGTTCTCCCCCCGTATCCGCGTGGGTTTTCGCCGGGCACTCCGGTTTCCTCCCACAGTCCAAATACACGCTGCTGTATAAGTTAATCGGCCTGCGGACTAAATTGCCCCCCGGTGCCCTGCGATGGACTGGCGTCCCATCCTGGGTAATAGCCCTGCCTTGCGCCCTGTGTCTGCCGGGATAGGCTCCGGCTCACCGCGACCCTGTACAGGATTAAGCGGTTTCTGACAATGAATGAATGAATGACTGCTCCGGGTGAAACTTGAGACCGCATTGCTGCTCCCTCTGCTGGTAAAACTCGCGTCCAACTTGAGGTAATAATAATAGCATTTTATATAGCGCCTTTCACCCGAGGGTCACAAAGCGCTGCACAAGGGCAGATTATAATAATAATCTACTTTTGTAATAACGCGTGGCGCATTTTCTCCGGGCGCGTTGCAGCCGTTGATTCGGAGGCGCGGAGACACCCCGGCTCAGTCGGTTTGTTGTGAGTCGGTGAAGAGGTGACTTTTTAAGAGTTGTTTGAAGGCTGTGGGGGACTGTGTTTGACGCAATAGGTGTGGCTACAGGCTGTTGCAGGTTGTGGGTGCCGCGACCGGCTACAGCCCTGCCTAGCGCCCTGTGTCTGTCGGTGGATAGGCTCCGGTCCACCCTTCCCCCACGCAACCCTGCACAGGATTACTTAAGCAAGGACAGAGAATGAATGACAATGAATGACAGAATGAGAAAGGGCGCCGCTGATTACTGATGGTTATCAGTTGAGCCCAGTGGCGTGGCGTGGGTCGGGTCACCGGGGCCACTGCCCCGGGCGCAACATTCTTAGTGGGCTCAACATTTCAAAAGAAAAAAAAATAAAGTAGTGATAATAAGTAAAACAAATACCCCCTCACACAGAAAATCTCCCAATGTTCGAACATTCTACAAAGTTTTTCAACACGACGGGGCAAATAAACGTTAAAACGTGACATTTTTGCCGTGAACGGCTGGGAACGGCTGGGAATCCCCCGGGAAGAGCTGGAGTCTGTTGCT
>JAZEWU010000057.1:1663117-1675900 GCA_036362915.1 Geotria australis | reverse complement strand
TCACCTGGCAGTGGATCGAGCACGTATGGTGGTTACTGTCGGGAGGTGATGGTGATGGGGGAGGTGATGGTGATGATGGTTGTGGTGATGGCGGCAGTGGAGGTAATGGTGGATGGTGATGGTGAGGCGGGGTTGGGGGAGGTCGTGATGATGGGGGTGATGAGGTGATAAGGGTGATGGGGCTGGTGATGTTATTGTTGTTTTTGGTGATGGTGTGATGTTAAACCAGAGGCGACTAAACACCTACGTCGATTAACGGTTGATGGGTTGAAGGCCATGATGATATGCCTTCATCCAGCAGTGGATTGACCATGCTGATGGCGTGGTAGTGATGATGGTGTGATTAATGTGGGGATGGTGGTGATGGTGGTTGAGGTGATGGTGGGATGATGCCTGCCTTGACCATTGTCAATGTTGAGATGGTGGTGATTCGGGTGGTGATCATGATGGTGATGGTAGTGATGGTGATATTCATAAAGACGCGCCTTCATCCAGCAGTGGATTGGCCATGGCTAATGAGGAAGTGAGTGGGGGTAAAGGCTCGATGATGATGATTGATGGGGCTGAGGTGGGGGTGATGGAGCTGAGGTGAGGGTGATGGTGAGTAGTGATGGTGATGGTCCCAACGGACCGTCACAAACATATTTGACACACTGGTGAGCGTGTTTTGTGGCTGATGGTGTGATTGATGATGAGGGTGGAGGCGATGATGGTGTGATGGTCATTGTGGTGATGGGTTGATGGCGGGGGGCTAAACGGGCGCGGCACGGGCTAGAGTAATAAGGTGGACTGATGGGCGAGTGGGCGAGTGAGTGAGTGGCACGGGCTACAGAAGAGACGGGCTGATGGGTGAGTGTGTGGGTGAGCGAATGATGGCTGTGACGGTGATGGTGGTAGAGTGGCAGTGCAGTGGTTAGCGCGACGCGCTACGAACCCGGCACCCCCGAGTTAGAGACAGGAGCCAGCGTCAGAGACAGCAGCCAGCGTTAGAGACGGGAGCCAGTGTTAGAGAGGCAGAGCTTGCAAGCTCACTGGGTATTTTCTGCCGTCAATAATAAACCACTGTTCCGACGTAGGTTTGTCACGGCTCGATTCGTGATGGTTGCTCCTCAGAGCTGTTCTTTCGGGACGGCCGTGTCACCGAGCGACCTCCATCTCTCCGTCGAGACGTTTCGCCTCGCACGTTGGAAGCATCATCAGGCGTTGTTAGGCTTCCAACGTGGGAGGCGAAACGACAGAACAGCTGTGAGGAGCAACCATGGTAATAATCACCCTCTGTGTGTACCCGCTGTGAGAGCGTGAGTGTACGGGTTGACCTCTGACCGCGTGTGCGTTACACAGAGTGACCCCCGGGTGACCTCTGACCGCGTGTGCGTTACAGAGAGTGACCCCCGGGTGCTGGAGATCCAAGAGATGCAGCAGCCGACGTACATCGCGCTCAGCTACATCAGCAGGTGACGGTCACTCTGACCCGGTCACTGCGACCTGGTCCATCTGGTCCCTGTGACCTAACCCCAATCCTGTCTCCAACTCTGACCCCTAACCCCAAGCCTGGCCCTGTCTCCAACCCAGACCCTGACCTTTTACCCTGACCCTTTATTCTGCCCCTTACCCTCAATCCTGTCTCCAACCCCGACCCCGACCTTAACTCCTGACCCCGTGCTGAACCGCGACCGGGCAGGTTCATGACGGAGGCGGCGCGGCGTGAGCACGAGCTGATGCGCAAGCGCAGCCAGGCCAAGCTCACGCTGGCCATCCCTGGGGGTGGCGGGGGGAGGGCCGGCGGCGGGGTCGGCGTCGGCGGCGTAGGTGGAGGAGGCGGAGGAGGTGGAGGAGGAGGAGGTGGAGGCGGCGGCACACCCAATGCGGCGCAGAGACAGAACTCGGGCAGCCTCACGCCGCCCGTCACGCCACCCATCACACCCGCGTCGTCGTTTAGGAGCAACACCCCCACGGGTGGGTGTGCGCGGGGGGTGTGCGGGTGTTGGGGGGTGGGCGGGTGTTGGGGTGTGTGGGGTCGTGACATGCGGCGCTTTGTGACCCTCGGGTGAAAGGCGCTATATAAATCGATATTATTATTATCACTGTAATGATCACCATCATCGTGATCTTCGTCGTCATCATCATCATCATCATCGCCGTGACCGCGGTCGCGTCGCGGTCGCCCGCCCGCGGTCGCAGGGAGCGAGTTTGACGAGGAGGAGGTGGACTGCGAGGAGTCGGACAGCGACGAGTCGTGGACCACGGAGAGCGCCATCAGCTCCGAGACCATCCTCAGCACCATGTGCATGAACGGCGACGACGAGAAGCCCTTCGCCTGCCCCGTGCCCGGCTGCAAGAAGCGCTACAAGGTCAGCAGCCCCGTCTAACTCCCACACCTGCTACGCCACCGCCTCATCTTCGCTCACCTCCTCCTCCTCCACCACCTCCTCCTTCTCTATGTCCCCCACTTGCTCCTCCACCACCTTGCCCACCTCATGCTTCACCTCCTTGTGCTCCCCCACCTCCTGCTACACCACCTCCTCCCCCACCTCCTGCTACACCACCTAAGTCGAGGAGAGACTGCACACAGCAATACGTCGGATTCGCCTTCACGCCACTTTTCTCGAGTAAAATTTCAGTTCAGCCAACGTCATTACGTCCGACGTTACGTCACTCAGCAACGTTATTATTCTTAAAAAAAAATATGACTAAATTGTGTTTTTAGTGTTCTTTAAGATTTAGCGATAGTCACATTCCCTCGCGAGTTATTTACGCTAGTTTTTGTCCTAATTTTAAGGCATTATTAAGGCATCACGTCCGGTTTACGTCCTAAAACCGGGTCACGCCACGGCTTTTGGAACCAATTGATGACGCGGGGGCCGGGGGTACGACTGCGTATAGTAGCGGCACACACACACATACCGAGCGCGCGGTTTTCAAATTGCTGCGTCTTCCAGAACGTGAACGGCATCAAGTACCACGCGAAGAACGGCCACCGCACGCAGGTGCGCGTCCGGAAGCCCTTCAAGTGCCGCTGCGGCAAGAGCTACAAGACGGCGCAGGGCCTGCGGCACCACACGCTCGCCCTGCACCCGCCCATCTCCCACGACGTGCTCAAGAAGATGCAGCAGCAGCAGTGAGCGCAGCGAGCTCCCTCGGCGACCGTCGCTTTGGCGACCGTCGTCGTCGGAGTCGCTCGGTAACCGTTGTCGTCGCTTAGTGATTGCCGTCGTAGCCAAGCGATCGTCGTCGTTGCTTAGCGACCGCCGGCTGTCGTCGTCGCTTAGCGACCGGCGCCGTCGTTCGTCGACCGTCGTCGCTCGGCAACCGTTGTTGTCGTCCGGCGACCGCCGTTGTTGTCGACCGTCGTCGTTGCTTAGCAACAGTCGTCGTCGCTCGGTTACCGCAGACTGTCACTGACCCTCATCGTCGTCTTTTAGCGACGGTCTCCGTTGCTAAGCCTCATCGTCGTTGCTCGGCAACCGTCGTCACTGCCAACTACCGCCATCTTTGTCACTCGTTGACCGCCGCTCGTCGGCCAGCGGGTTTTTAATCGTTCTGTCTGTCTGTGTGTGTCTGTGTGTCCTTGTGGGAGTGGTGGTTCAGTGGTTAGCGCGCTGGGCTACAAACCTGGCGACCCGAGATCGATTCGCGCTCACGGCCAGCACCAGTGACGATTTTCTGAACCGGTACTGGACCTCCCCTAGGTCGACTCAGCCTCAAATGAGTACCTAGTGTGGTGTGTAAACATCGCCACTAGGGAGACAAAGGCGGCCGGGCGTGGTGCTGGTCGCCCACCTCCTCGTGTGCCATGACGACCTTCATAGGTGCTCGCTAACGGCACTTGACCCGACAGTCTGTTAAGGCTATACGGGGGATCTTTGTCTTTGTTGTTTTTGTCTGTGTGTGTTTCTGGGAGCGGTGGCTCAGTGGTTAGCGCGCTGGGCTACAAACCTTGCGATGACCCACGTTCGAATCCCGCTCACGGCCACCAACACCAGTGACGATTTCCTGAACTGGTCCCGGGCCTCCCCTAGGTCAGCTCAGCCTCAAATGAGTACCTGGCGTGGTGTGTAAACATCAGCACAGGCGTGGTGCTGGCCACCCACCCAACCTGTGTGCCGTGCCGGCCTTAATAGGTGCTCGCTAACAGCACTTGCCCCAACAGTCTGTTTAAGGATATATGGGGGACCTTTGTCAATTTGTGTGTGTGTGTCTGCCACATAACCCCCTTGTGCACCGTGCCGGCCTTAATAGGTGCTCGCTAACAGCACTTGACCCTACAGTCTGTTAAGGCTATACGGGGGATCTTTGTCTTTGTACGTGTGTTTGCACATTGTGTCTTCGTGTGTGTTTGTCTGCGTTCTCTGTGTGTGTGCTTGACCGTATAGTCTGTAAAGGCTATATGGGGTATCTTTGTCTTTTGTACTTGACCCTACAGTCTGTAAAAGGCTACACGGGGGAGATCTTCGCGTAGCGGAGGAGCGGTGGCGCAGCGGTTAGCGCGCTGTCCTACGAACTCGGTGACCAGAGTTCGATTCCCGCTCACGGCCAACATCGGTGAACGGGGAATCCGAACCGATCCGCGGATCCTCCGCTAGGTCGACTCGGCCTTAAACGAGTACCCGGTGCGTAGAACATCACCACTGGGGAGACAAAGGGAGTTGAGTGGGTGGGTGGGTGGGTGAGTGGTGGGGGTGATTGGACTCGCTGATGACTGGTACCAGCGGTGTCAAGATCGACCTCTGTGGAGGAGGTTCGTGAAGGACGCTACCGGGCAGTTGGAGGCAGTCGCCCTCCAACAACTACAGAAATCGTTTCGGCCCCAAGACCTCTCATCATTCACTTTACCGGATAAAACTGCTGCTGCCGAGCGACAGCGATCCGGGTTCGACTCCCGGCCCAGGGCTAACGGCGAGTCATATCGTGAAACGGCGATAGCCTCGAATGAGCGTGTAAACATCGGCACCGGGGAGACAAAGGCGGCCGGGCGTCGTTCCGGCCAACACTGCCAACCTTAATAGGCGCTCGCTAACAGCACTTGGCGCGGCAGTCTGTACGACTGCTATGGAGGGATCTATGTGGGTGTGTCACCTGAGTTCGATTCCCGCTCACGGCCACCAACAACACCAGTGACGGTCCTGGGCCTCCCCTAGGTCGACTCAGATTCAAATTAGTACCTGGCGCGGTGTGTCAACATCGCCACTGGGGAGACAAAGGCGGCCGGGCGTGGTGCTGGCCACCCACCCCCGTCGTGCGCCGCGCCGGCCTTCTTTGAGTGCTACTCGCTGATGGCACTTGACCCTACGGCCTGTTAAGGCTACACGGGGGGGATCTTTTGTCTGTGTGTAGTTGGTGACTGTGTGTGAGTGAGTGTGTGTGTGCGTTATTCTAAATGTACATACACATTTTCATATGTGCGCGTGTTTGTAACCATGTGTACTGACGCACTCACGTCCATTAGACACGGGGCGGGATGTGTGTGCAACGCGTGTGCGGGGAGCGGTGGCGCGGCGGTTAGCGCGCCGCGCCCTCATGTAGGTCGACTCGGCCGTAAATGAGTACCTGGTGCGGTGTCTTAACCATCGGCACCGGTCGGGATAGCCGTGTCATTGAGCGTTTCTCCCTCCCTCTCTGTCCTCCGCGACGTTTCGGATCGCCGCGTCGGAGACATACAGAAACGTGGCTAAGATGCGTCGCGAACGGCGAGAAGGAGGAACGCTCGGCGACGCGGCTATCCCGAAAGAGCAGCTGCCGAGAGCGACTGTCATCGCACATCCGAGCCGTGACAAACCCTAAATTGATACTCAGTTCGTCGAGTCGCGATCGAAGTTCGGGTTGGGACACACGTACGCGTTCGGTCGCTGTGAGCCGGAGCCTAGCCCCGGCAGACACAGGGTACCAGGCCGGGCTACACGCAGGATGGGACGCCGGTCCATCGCAGGCCACCGCCGCGTGATTTAGTCAGCAGGATCATTACTCTAAACAGCAGCAGCATGTCTTTGGACTGTGGGATGAAACCGGAGTACCCGGCGAAAACCAACGCGGCGGGGGGGGGGAGTTATGTTACGGAATAATCGCGGAGTCGAAATAACCCCCGGCACACCGCGTCAAGTATACCTCCTACCGTCGCGGCTGTCGCTAGCCGCCCATCCTCCGCCCCCCCGTCATTCCTTTTTGTAATTCTCGAGGTCGGCGTGTGCGGCGCCCGAAGCGCCAAACGGCCAGCAACTAACAGCACTATTCGGGAGTGATTTTGTAGTTGGACGAGCGAGTGTTGCTGTGATTTTTAAACGGCGTCGGAGGGAGGCTGTCAGGTGTAAAATGGCCGCTGGTCAGGTTGACCCGGGTTGACCCGGGTTGACCCGGGTTGACCTGAGTTGGCTGGTTGCCCCCCAAGCCGGGGGGGATATTGGAGCAGAATCTGACGGTCGGATGCCCTTCCTGACGCCAACCTCCTTTAGTCGGATCGCTATTTGTCTAAAAACCTCCCCCCAGACCTGTTCACCAAGGGAAACTCTAGCAGGAGCGCTAGACTCGAGACCTGTTCACCGCCAAGGGAGACCCTAGCAGGAGCGCTAGACTGCACACTCCAGACCAGGAGTCGAGCAACACAGGATGTATAACTGAACTCAACTCAGCCGCCCACTCGAACGCCTGATGATGCCTCCAACGTGGGAGGCAAAACGTCGCGAGGGAGGGAGAGAGGGAGAAACGCTCAGCGACACGGCTATCCCGAAAGAACAGCTCCGAAGAGCAACCGTAATGGCGACGCCGTTGTTTTCTATTTGAAAAAGGAAGTTTACATTTGTTAAATATGAGTAAATATACGAATATATAAATCCGTCCTACCGTTACCTCGGTTAGTGCCGTGCGCGAATCGACCGCAATTATCCGAAACGGCCGTTACGAATCGGCGACGATCGTTAGACGACTATGTACGCCATCTCGTGGGCTGGCTGTGATGTCACGCAGGCTGTCGACCAATGAGAGGCCAGGGAAGTGTTGCGTGCCCAGCCCCGTTGTTCGTAGGTTACCGCCGGCCAATAAGCTCGCCTCTCGCCCGCTTTGTCGCCGCCCGTGAGCCAATCGGGTGCTAGCTCCTACCCTGTCCACAGTCAATGAGATCATAGTTCTACCACTAACCCGAACTGCACTAGCCAATCAGATGCTGAGCCTAACAGCACCAGCCAATCGGATGCTAGCTCTAAATCTGTCCACAGTTAGCCAATGAGATCAAAATTTCACCACGAACCCTAACTGCACTAGCCAATCAGATGCTGAGCCTAACCGCATTAGCCAATCGGATGCTAGCTCTAACTCTGTCCACCACACTAGCCAATCAGATCAAAGTTCCACGACCGCACGAACCAATCGGATTCTGACTAGTCTGAGCCATAATGAACACTAGCCAATTAGAAATTACCACTAACTAACAACACTAGCCTGGCCCTAGCACTATCACTAACCATGACACCAGCCAATCAGATCGTAGCTCTACCACTAACGAAAATAGCCAATCAGACTTTATCACCAACTCTATCTCTTAGTGAGGCTCTGTTTCTGAGTTTAGGTCATGTGAAAAGGGTGTGTAAGTGAAGTGCACCCGTCGATATGCAGGAGCAGACGAGCGAGCACATGCAGCGCTTACCTCAAAAGATGGCACCGACGTTTCGCTAAGCTTCCTGTCAGCATCATCAGGGACTCTCGGCGAAACGTCGGTGCCATCTTTTGAGGTAAAGTGATGCATGTGCTCGCTCGTCTATATCGACGGGTGCACTTCACTTACACACTCTTTTCACATGACCTAAACTCATAAACAGAGCCTCACTATGAATAACATTGGTCATGAAAGCCTACGATTTAACGCTATCTCTCTAACCCCCTAACCCTAACACTTCAACCCATTATCCACCGTTTTACTACAAAACGTTCACCGCCGTCACTACACTTCCAATCACTTTTTATCTTTCGAAAATCTGTCGACTTTATTTCACTTTATTTGTCGTCACGTTTCACTTTGACCCCCGCCCCACCCAACGTCGAATCGTCTTTAACCAGATCGGTCGCTGTGCCGCGGCCTTGCCAAGTCTAGCGTCACCGCGGCGACAACGCAGCCAAGTAGATAGATACTTAGATAGATGTTTATTATTAAGGCAGGACAAATACCCAGCGAGCTTGCAAGCTCCTTCACGGGATTCCTGCATCGACACAGCAAACACGCGGAGTGGTTCCCAAAGTGTGCCGTAGCGGGATGAAAGAAAATCCTGATAACACTAAGTGGCGCCGTGAACCGAGAGCGTTTGGGAACCACTGGCGTAGCCGTTTTAAGTCTGCCGTTATATATTTTTTAAGAACGTAAATAAATATGCAGTATATATTTTTCTTCTTCTGCGCAGCGCTTACAATTTAAATTTGTTTACGTTTATCGTTGCTTTTCGCGTAATCGTGGTCCTCCTCCTACGCCAAACGCGCGCGGCGCAATTATGACATACGAACGATAGCCTATATTATATATGCGTGTGCGCGCGGGCGACTATATTTTGCGACGTTAAGCTTTGTTTTGTTGAGAGTGTACGTGTTGAGGAGGAGCCAGTTGAGGTGCTTCGGGCATCTGGCTAAGGATGCCCCCTGGCAGGCTCCCCCTGGAGACCTAGAGGCCGACCCACGACACGCTGGAGGGATTATATCCTTCGACTGGTCTGGGAACGCCTGGGAATCCTCCCCTGCCCCCAGGAAGAGCTGGAATCTGTTGCCGAGGAAAGGGATGTCTGGTCCACTCTCCTTGGACCTCTGCCGCCGGCGACCCTCACCGGGACGAGCGGATTAGAAAGCGGATGGATCGTTGAGCGTGTACGCGTGTTCGAGTTCATCGCCCCGTTGCCACGTTGCCGCCGTTCGTTTTTTCTGTTGCGATGGAATGTAAGTTTGAATGCTGCTAATTCTAATTGTTTTTCTATCGTTTAAGTTTTTTTTTTTACGAACGCGACGCCCGCCGATTTGTGTTTTTTTTTTCCATACTTCGCGCGCCGTTCCGTCGGTCAGCCTTGGCGCCAGAGCCGACGACCCGCGCGGTTTAACCGCACGCGCTGGACCCGGTCGGCGTGGGTTCTTGTCGCGTCGCTACGTGCGGTGAGAATCTCGCGCCGCGGGAGCCGCTTGCGTCGGTGGTTCCCAAAGTGCGTGCCGCGGCGGTCCGGGACGCCGCGGGATAATATTGCAATTTTTTTTCCCCACGTATGCCGTATTATATTAACTGACTTTGGGGCGCCGTGGACAAACAAAAAAAAATCCTGATAACAACTAAGGAGGGCGCCGCGAACCGAGAAACGTTTTTGGAACCGCTGGATTATGGGATAGCCGTATCGAGCGGTCCTCCTCTCTCTCTCCTACGCAACGTTTCGCCTCCCCCGTGTCCTCGTGCTGCCGCCAGCGAGCAGCAACAGCAGCGTAACGCCGCTGCGTGCTGGTGAATATTCCGAGTTGGTGGTCTAGGCAAGGCTGGGAGCGGTGTTCGTCACTCGCGCGTCACTCGTGCGAGGCTCCTTATCGGTGAATATTCCGAGTTGGTGGTCTAGGCAAGGCTGGGAGCGACGGTCGCGTGACCTGCGCGAGGCTCCTGATTGGCGGGTCGCACCCCCTTCCTGCTGCCATCTTTATTATTTAATAATAATCCTCGTTGCTTTAGTCGCGACTTGAGAGTGTGTGGGCGAGTTGGGTGTTCTGGGGTGGGGTTTTTTTTTGTTATACTGTCGTGAACAAAAGTTTATTTTTTGTTATTTTTTTATTTTGCCAATGCCAAGATCAAAACAGAAAATAAGCCAAGTGAAAGGCGGCGATCGGACCGTGACGGTTTCTGACAATGGATGGATAGATGGACGATTTTCTGAACTGAACCGGTCCTGGGCCTCCCCTAGGTCGCCTCAGCCTCAAAATGAGTAATAATAATAATAGCATTTATATAGCGCCTTTCACCCGAGGGTCACAAAGCGCTGCACAAGGCTGTGGAGAGTACCTAGTGCGGTGTGTAAACATCGCCACTCTGGAGACAAAGGTGGCCGGGCGTGGTGCTGGCCATCCACCCCCTCGTGTGCCGTGTTGGCCTTCGTAGGTACTTGCTAACAGCACTTGACCCTACAGTCTGTAAAGGCTACACGGGGGATCTTTGCGTGGGGCGGCCTGCTACGTGCGTCTGCGTTGTGGGGGTTAGTCGTCAGGGCGCCCAATCACACTACCGAACCCAATAACTCGAGTTCGATTCCACGCCGGGGTTAACCGGCGATTATCTGAACCGGTTCCGAGCCTAGTCCTAGCGCAGGCGATTGGTAGGTATACATCAGTATTGGGGAGACAAAGGCGGCCGGGAGTGGGGCTGGCCACCCACCCCCCCCCTCGTGCGCCGTGCCGGCCTTCGTAGCTGCTGCTCGCTAACGGCACTTGACCCTACAGCCTGTTGGAGGCTACACGGGGGAGCTTTGGTGTAGCGCGAGGTTTGTACACTACAACGCTGAGAATCATGAGTTCGACTCCCCGTCACGTGGCCGCGAGTCGTTTGCCCGGCTTGGGCTTCCCCTAGGTGGACTCGGCCTGAAACGAGGTGTGGGTTGAAGGACAGGACTTCCTCTAGGTAGACTCGGCCTGAAATGAGGTGTGAGATGAAGGACAGGACTTCCTCTAGGTAGACTCGGCCTGAAATGAGGTGTAGGTTGAAGAACAATATTTCCTCTAGGTAGACTCGGCCGAAAATGAGATGTCGTTGAAGGACAGGACTTCCTCTAGGTAGACTCGGCCTGAAATGAGATGTGGGTCGAAGGACCGGTTTGTGCCGTGTTGGCCTTAATAGGTAGTTGACCTTCACGGGGTCAACCCTGGTGTAACGAGGTGGACGAGGAGATGTGTGTGTGGGGAGCGGTGGCGCAGCGGTTAGCGAGCCGCGCTACGAACCCGGGCCATGACCCGAGTTCGATTCCCGCTCACGGCCACCACCACCACCACCAGTGACGATTATCCGAACCGGTCCCGGGTCCTCCCCTAGGTCGACTCGGCCTCAAACGCGAAGCCGGTACGGCGTGTAAACATCGCCATCGCCGGGGGGGAGACAAAGGCGGCCGGGCGCGGTGCTGGCCACCCACCCACCCCCCTTTCGAGGAACGAGTTCCGGCCTTCATAGGCGCTACTCGCTAACAGCACTTGCCCCCTACGGTCTGTTAAAGGCTACACGGGGGACCTTTGTCTGTGTGAGAGTGGGGCGATGCCAGACCGGGGTCAGGATAGAGGTCACAAAGGTCAACGTCAGCAAGTGCCCAATTGATGCGATTCGGGATTCGGTGGAGGAGCGTTCGGTGTCGTGTGTGTGTGTGTGTCGTGTCTGTGTGTGTGTTTGTTGTTGTGTGTGTGTTGTTGTTGTGATCGATGTTGTGGTCGTGTGGAACAGGATGCACTTTGTTTTCTATCGCCGCGATGTGTCGTTTTGAAGTCGACCTGTGACGCTGGTTTGCTAATAAAGTTTAAAGTAAACGGAAACTGCCCGTCCACAAACGCATCACTTATAAAACTGCAATAATATGCCACCGCGCTATCCACACAGGACACTCTAAATACCTCGCGAAACGCCGATTCTCGGTCGCGGCACCCACAACCTGGAACAGCCTGTAGCCACACCTATTGCGTCAAACTACAGTCCCCCACAGCCTTCAAAAAACTTTTAAAAAGTCACCTCTCCACCGACTCACAACAAACCGACTGAGCAGGGTGTCTCCGCGCCTCCGAATCAACGGGTGCAACGCGCCAGGAGAAAATGCGCGAGTCACAAAAGTAGATTATTATTAGCAACCAGTGGTAGAGATATGACACAGTGTTCGAGATAGGAGCCAGTGGTAGTGACAGGAGCCAGTGTTAGAGAGTGAGCGGGCGGGTGAGTGGGTAAGCAGGTGTGTGAGTGAGTAGATAGATGAGTTGGTGAGTGAGTGGGTGAGTGAGTGCCGGCAGCAGCAGCTTGTCTTTGCCCTGTGTGATGAAACCGGAGTGCCCGGCGAAAACCCACGCGGACACGGGAAGAGAACATGCAAACTCCACACAGAAAGGCACCCGAGCCGGGATTCGAACCCGGTTCCTTCTTGCTGCGAGGCGGCAGCGGCTACTCACTCCACCACAGCCCGTACACGTGCCACAGCTAATGACCTCCGCGTTAATTGGGGCTCACAGCCACCAAAATAACAACATCATAAAACAATACGGACTATAATAATAATAATAATGCCTCTTGGAATAATGATCACACTTCCACTAATCACGTGATTATTCCCGAGGGTGGGAGAGGGGAGGGTGGCAAGTAACATCTGCCTCGATGGTGGAGCGGTGAGTAGCGCTGCCGCCTCACAGCAAGTAGTCACCCGGGTTCGAATCCCGGCTCGGGTGCTAACCGCCTGTCTTGTGTGGAGTTTGCGTGTTCTCTCTCGTTCTCTCTCTCTCTCCACGTCCGCGTGGGTTTTCGCCGGGTACTCCGCTTTCATCACACAGGGCAAAGACACGCTGCTTGCTGCTGTCACTCACCCACTCACTCACCAACTCATCCACTCACTCACCCACCCGCTCACTCACGCACCCGCTCACTCACTCACCCACAAAGACAAAGATCCCCGTATAGCCTTAACAGACTGTAGGGTCAGTGGTACCGTGCCGAGATGTTCTCTCTCTATCTCTTCCGATCTGCGTCTGCTTGGGAACATCTGTTCCCTCCTTGCTTGTTGTATAATTATTTTTATTATTATTTTGTTGGGGATCAAGACAGAAGCGTTCACG
>JAZEWU010000057.1:1600000-1610780 GCA_036362915.1 Geotria australis | reverse complement strand
CCTCACAGCCAGATATCCCGGGGTTCAATTCCCATCTCGGGTGCCCGCCTGTCCGCTCGTCCTCTTTCTCTATTCCTCTCTCCCCCCGCTCTCTCGCTCTCTCTACAGGTGCGTGAGGCGCGGAACGTCGTGCATGGGTCTCCCCCCGTGCGCCGCGCCCCCCATTTCGGGGTAGATCCCCTCGCAGGCGGCACTCTGCAAGTCCTCGTCTCCAAAAGCGAACTGGCTCCCGACTTGGGATTCGAAATCTGTCTCGTCAGCCGCGAATCCATCCGGATCTTGGACCTCGACTTGCTGCTGATGATGATGATGCTGCTGATGCTGATGATGATTGTTGGAATCGTACTGATCCATCCCCGAGTACGGAGCAGCCCTGGTCGCGGCCGCCGGCACCTGCAGCTGGTATCGGCCGCTGAGACGGAGCTCGGAGGTCCTGAGGATGTGCGGACTGAATTCGGGGCTGTTCGGAGTGTCACCGCCTCCGCTGAGCATCAGCGAGGGAGGTGGTGGTGGCGGTGTGGTGGTGATTCCACCGCAGCCACCGCAGCCACCGCTCACGAGAGCCACACAAGTGGGCGACGCAGCGAAGCCGCTCGATTGACACCTGCCGAAGAAAAGTGCCTGCGGGGAGGAACCGCGATTGTACGCTTGTGGGGGGAGCCCCCCGCTAATCGCGAAATGACACGAAGGTGGAACGCCCAGCGGTGAGACGCTCGGTGGTGACATCCCAACAACACCAACACCAACGCAACCGCCCTTGACTTTCTGGTCCTTCTTAAACTTCATGCGGCGGTTTTGGAACCAGATTTTGATCTGTCGCTCGGTGAGAGTGAGCAGGCTCGCCATCTCGATCCGTCGCGGCCGACACAGGTAGCGGCTGAAGTGGAACTCCTTCTCGAGCTCCACCAGCTGCGAGCTGGTGTAGGCCGTGCGGGCGCGCTTCGAGGAGGAGGCGGTGGAGGAGGTGGAGGTTGAGGAGGTTGAGGAGGTGTGGTCCGTGCCTCCACCACCGTTGCTGTCAGATCCTGCGGAGAGAGGACACACGGGTGTTGAGCTGTTGAGATCTTCTTCTTTGCGATTCTTCGAAGCACGTTGGTCAGCTTCTGGACACCGTTGTCTTTCAGCTCCTCGGCCTCGAAGTGTTTGGTAGAATTCGCAGGCAAACACCGAGTGTTACCTGACAGGGATCGCGACGTGAACGCTTCTACCTTGACCCCCAGATGTTGAGATGAAGTTCACACACACACAGCACACACACACAGCACATACAAAGACAAAGATCCCCTATATAGCCTTAACAGACTGTAGGGGCAAGTGCCGTTAGCGAGTAGCACCTATGAAAGTCGACACGGCACACACAGAGTGGGTGGGTGACCAGCACCACGCCCGGCCGCCTTTGTCTCCCTAGTGGCGATGTTCACACACCGCACTAGGTGCTCATAATTTGAGGCTGAGCCGACCTAGGGGGAGGCTTCCCCCACGCACACACACACACCTGCCCACGCGGTCGCGTTACCTGCACCGGGAGGCGAACCTTTCCCCTTGTTCTTCGAACCCTGCCGGGATTCCTTCATCCAGGGGAAAATCTGCTGGGCGAAATCCGCGGCAGCCGCGCGCGACTCGGCCACCGAGAGCGGCTGGGGCGGAGGCGGCGGCGGCGGCGGCTTCCTCGGATGTCTCTCGCCTTCCGAACCAGTGCTCGGGGAACTGGGGTCCGACTGCAAGTGCTGCATCTGCTGCAAGTGTCGCCGCTCGAATGCGTGCAGCATCAAGCCGCGCGCAAGAGCGGCCGCTGACCCGGCCCGGGTGTCGAACTCATCCGGGAGGAATCGCTCCTCTTCGTCCCCCAGCGAGAGGGGACAGGCGGAGAGGCACCGCGAGCTGTCGTCTGCGAGCGCCTGTTGCTGGGTTGTGCGGCTTCTACTGATGGTCGTTGCTGTTGCTGCGGTTGTTGTTGTTGATGATGAGGCGACGCCGTGGCACATCGGAGACACGTGGATCCGTGCCTCCGACCGGGGTTCGAACCCGAGACCGGGTGTGAAGCCCGCGTACTGATAGATGCTGCCCATAGCCGCCCTGTCGATTGAGGTGCAGTTCTGCATCGTCCAGTTTCCACCACCTCCTCCTCCTCCACCTCCTCCTCTCTCCACGAGGTGATGAGAATGTAGATCACGTCTCGAGTGATCTACTGATAGCACCTCCTGGGAGAGAGAGAGAGAGGGAGATATAATCTTCTTCTTTGCGAATCTTCGAAGCACGATGGTCAGCCTCTGGACATCGTTGTCTTTCAGCTCCTCGGCCTGGAAGTGTTTGGTAGAATTCGCAGGCAATACCAAGTACTACCTGACAGGGATCGCAATAATAATCTACTCCCATCTCTAACACTGTGACTCCAAATCTCTAACACAGTGGCTCACATCTCTAACACTGCGACTCCCATCTCTAACACTCGCTCCCATCTCTAACACAGCGACTCCCATCTCAAACACTCGCTCCCATCTCTAACACAGTGACTCCCACCTCTAACACTGGATCACATTCCGTCTAACACCCAGCACTCTGTCACCCCTCGTGGAAACATCGGCTAATTGACGATTGTGGGCGACGCAGGAGGTCACAGCCGCTCTGACCTCGGCGTGACCCCGCGACCGCCCCCCTCACCCACTCACTCAGCCCCCCGAGTCACCCGCCCGCTCCCGGGCACGACCCGGCCACCATCTCTGTGGGTCTCTGTGCGAGTTTGTGGGTACTCTGAGCGAGTCTTTGGATCTAAGTGCGAGTCTGTGGGTCTCTGTGCGAGTCACTGGGTCTCTGTGCGAGTTTGTGGGTACTCTGTGCGAGTCTTTGGATCTAAGTGCGAGTCTGTGGGTCTCTTTGCGAGTCTGTGGGTACTCTGTGCGAGTCTGTGGGTCTCTGTGCGAGTCTGTGGGTCTCTGAGTCTGTGGGTGTCTGTGCGAGTCTGTGGGTCTCTGTGCGAGTCTGTGGGTCTCTGAGTCTGTGGGTCTCTTTGCGAGTCTGTGGGTCTCTGTGCGAGTGTGTGGGTACTCTGTGCGAGCCTTTGGGTCTCTGTGCGAGTCTGTGGGTCTCTGAGTCTGTGGGTGTCTGTGCGAGTCTGTGGGTCTCTGTGCGTGTCTATGCACTGCTGGAAAACTGTCACATGGATTGACATAGCTCACATCCCAGCAGACACAGGGCAAGGAATAGTTAGTGTGCCAGTGTAAACAGGGGGATGTCAGACTTGCCACGAGAGGGCAGCACACTGAGCGGTATTTTCACACGTGGGCGGCACTGCGGTGGCCGAGCGGTGAGTCGCGCTGCCGCCTCACAGCAAGAAGTCCCCGGGTTCGAATCCCGCCTCGGGTGCCTTTCTGTGCGGAGTTTACATGTGCTCTCCCCGTGTCCGCGTGGGGTTTTCGCCTGGCTACCCCGGTCTCCCCCCACCGTCCAAAGACACGCTGCCAGGTTAATTGTCCTACTGACTAAATTTCCCCAGGCGCCCTGCGATGGACTGGCGTCCCATCTTGGGTGTTCCCCTGGCTTGCGCCCTGTGTCTGCCGGGATGGGCTCCGGCTCACGGCGACCCTGTACACCAGTGTACAGGAAATAGAGCGACACGGCTATCCCGAAAGAGCGACGGAGCTGTGACCCCCCCACCCCAGCTCGCAAACTCTGTCTGACCCCACTTAGGGGGCGAGACAAAAACAGCCATAGGCTCCCCTGGCCACCCACCCCCCGCGGGCGACTCCTCTACCAGGCGACAACCCCCAGCCCCCCAAAAAAAAAAAAACCCCGTTTGATAAATGACGAGAGGCTGGGGTTCAGTCGCAGGTCGCGGGGTTAAAAACGGAGCGACGCTGAGGAAGCGCGCGCCATTCCACGCGACGCGGTTAGAGTTAGGGATAGACTCGACGAAGAGAGACGGAGAGAGGCGGGAGAGGCAAACTGAGAGAGCGAGACGCAGAGAGACTGAAGATGCCTCCAACGTCGGAGACGAAACGTCGCGATGGACATAGCGTGCACGAACGCTCAGCGATACGGATATCTCGAAAGAGCAAGCTATCCCGGCAGACACAGCGCGCAAGGCGGGGGCTGTACCCAGGTTGAGACGCCAGCCCATCGCAGGGCAGCGGGTGTGATTTTAGTCAGCGTTAACCTAGCCAGCAGCAGGCCTGTGTTTGGACTGCGGGAGGAAACTGGAGTACCCGGTGGGTGGGCGGGCGGATGAGTGAGTGGGTGAGTGGGTGGGTCGGCGGGTAGGTGGATGAGTGGCAAAAGCGTGTCGTTGGATTGTGGGAGGAAACCGGAGTACCCGGCGACAACCCACGCGGACACGGGGAGATAGAGAGAGAGAGAACACGCAAAACTCCGAGCCGGGAATCGAACCCGGGACCTTGTTGCTGTGAGGCGGCGGCGCTGCTCACCGCTGAGCCACCAACCACCTTCGCTGGGATCGACTGGAGATTTCATCTCAACCTGGAGCTACTTGACTCTCTGTTATGGCGATGGTGATGGTGGTGATGGTGGTGATTTGGAATCGCTCGGACAGCCGTTGAAGATGATGGGCGCCACTCAGAACAGGTCAGTCGCGTTTGTGAGAGAGTGAGAGAGTTTGAGAGAGTGGCAGACAGTGGGAGAGCGAGAGAGGGTGGGAGATAGAGGGAGGCAGAGAGAGAGAGATGCAGGGACACCGGAGAGATTCGAATTCGATTCGATTCTTCGAAGCGTGATGGTTAATATGACAGTGTCCCCATTGCAACAAGTTCTTCTTTAGTTGCAGACAGCCCTTCAACATTTAGAGATTATAATAGTCAGTGCTGGCCTTAAAGGCGGGCATTGGCCTTTCTTCTTGCTCCAGACTGAGGGGCTTCTGGCATCTGTTGAGCTTCTGGACATCGTTGTCTTTCAGCTCCTTGGCTTCGAAGTGTTTGGTAGAATTTGCAGGTAATACCAAGTATTACTTGACAGAGAGGGGAGACGGGAGGTGTATATGTTTGTCTGTTAAGGCTGTACGGGGATCTTTGTCTTTGTGTATAGAGTAGCACTTGACCCTAAAGTCGAAGGAGTCTACACGGGGGATCTTTGTCTTTGTAAATATGTGATCTATACGCGCGTTATAAATATAAATTAATCGATAAAAAGTGTGAAATTAGAATTTCCAAAACTACACTGTGACATATATGTTACAACGATACAAAAAACAAAGATCCCCCGTGTAAGCTTAAACGACTGTAGGGTCAAGTGCTGTTAGCGAGTAGTACCTATGAAGGCCGGCACGGCACACGAGGGGGGTGGGTGGCCAGCACCACTCCGGGCCGCCTTTGTCTCCCTAGTGGCGATGTTTATTACACAACCGCACCGGGTACTCGTTTGAGGCTGAGTCGACCTAGGGGAGGCCCACGACCGGTTCAGAAAATCGTCACTTGGTGTTGGTGGCCGTGAGCGGGATTCGAACTCGGGTTGGTTATGTTTGTAGCCCAGCGCGCTAACCACTGAGCCACCGCTCCCCACTATACACAAAGACAAAGATCCCCCGTGTAGCCTCAACAGACTGTGGAGTAAAGTGCCGTTAGCGAGTACCACCTAACTGTACACACAACACGGCGACCCATTTACAGATACCCCACGATCCCGAAATTGGTCGATTTGACTCCGTATCTAGCAGAGGAGAGTCTGAGATCGTCTCGCTGTGTAGCTTTAATCCCGTACAGGGTCGCGGTGAGCCGGAGCCTATCCCGGCAGACACAGGGCGCAAGGCAGGGGTATACCGAGGATGGGACGCCAGTCCATCGCAGGGCGCCTGCGGAAATTTAGTCAGTAGGCCAATCAACCTGGCGGCGTGTCTTTGGACGGTGGGAGGAAACCGGAGTGCCCGGTGGCGAAAACCCCACGCGGGCACGGGGCAGAGAGAGAGAACATGCGAACTCCACACAGAAAGGCGCGTGAGCCGGGCTGGTCTCGGTAACAAAGCGGGGAGGATGGGTGGGACGCAGGGCGCGGTTGGGGGAGGTGGTGGGAAGCCCGTGGGTGGAGACCCCGGCCCAGGAATGGCTGACTTCGCAACTTTACCGCCTCCTCATTCTGCTGCTTGTTTTCACCCGCTTCATCTACCTCCTCCTCTACCTTAATCATTTGTTTTCTGTTGATTTGGTTTATATTGGTTCTTTTTTCTTTCGTTGTTGACGTGCCGTCCTCTTCGCGGCCCTTGTGCAGCGCTTTGCGACCCTCGGGTGAAAGGCGCTCTATAAATTGATGTTATTATTATTATTACTACCTCCTCTATCTCCTAATAATAATACAATTTATAACGCTCACAAATTCCACGCCCAACCAGAGCGAGACACAGATAATTCACCTCCTCATCCTCCACCACCATAGGAGACTCGCAGAGATACATAGACACTCATATATATGTACACAGGGATTCATGAAGATACGTCGAGATTCATAGAGATACGTAGAGACTCAGAGTTACATACAAACTCGTACAGATACTGAGAGACTCGTAGAGATGCACGGTGTCATGGGCTGCAGCTGCTTATTCACTGTATTCGCAACAAGCTTCTTAAAACTTGTTCCGATCGCACTGTCACACTTCTGCACTGCTTTGTCTCTGAGCAACGTATTTGAATTACTTGACCTTGTTTGTGTTGTGCAGCGCTGTGCGTTACTCCTTCACATTACGATTGTCGCTTAGGTTTTGTCCCCGCACAATTTAATGGTGTGAATGTGTGACGTTCGTCGCGTTGCCTTCTGGATTGTTATATACACATAGATCGTGTTGGTTAATTTCGTAGGTTTGTTGTACGGCAGGAATCCCGCTTCAAAGCTTGCAAGCTCACTGCGTATTTTCAGCTGTAATAATAAACATCTATTTGCCGGTGTTAGAGACGGGAGCCGGTGTTAGAGACGGGAGCCAGTGTTAGAGATAGGATCCAGTGTTAGAGACAGGAGTCAGTCTTAGAGACAGGGGGCAGTGTTAGAGGCCGACTCAGCCTCAAATGAGCGCCCGCTACAGTGGTGTGAAACATCGCTATTGGGGAGACAAAGGCGGCCGGGCGTGGTGCTGGCCACCCACCCCCTACCTTTATCTTGATCGGTGCTCGCAAACAGCACTTGACCCAACAGTCTGTTAGAGGCTATCCAGAATTATGGCAGCCTTTGGTTATGTGCATGGGTCTTCACGTAGCGTAAATTAATCGTGTGTGTTTACTTGAATTGTATATACACACAAATACACACACACACAACAAAGATCCCCCGTATAGCCTTTACAGACTGTAGGGTCAAGTGCCGTTAGCGAGTAGCACCTATGAAGGTCGACGCGCCACCACGCCCGGCCGCCTTTGTCTCCCTAGCAGCAATGTTTACACACCGCACTAGATAGATAGACTCGTCTATTCGAAAAATGTGTCTTATGCTGTGTGTAAATGTGGTGGGGTTTTTTTTGTGTTTGGTTAATTTATTATTATTATTCTACATTTGTATTTTTATTTATTGGTAATTATTTTTGTCAATTCGCCTGTTTGTTGTGTCCCAATGCGGCTTGCAAGCTCGCCGGGTATTTTTTTCTGCTGTAATAATAAATATCCATCTATCTAAGCTGAGGGTTCATATATCGCAGACGAGGAGCCGAGAGGGGAGCGGTGGCGCAGTGGTTAGCGCACTGCCTGCGTTTTGCTTCCCGCCAAAAGGTGACCATCGTCGATCGCGAGATTTATAATCATAATAATAATAATAGCATTTTTTATATAGCGCCTTTCACCCGAGGGTCACAAAGCGCTGCACGAAGACAGAAAGATTTCTAACACGGCTGCGCGGCAGATATTCATTCAATGTCGAAGGTATTCATTCGAGGAGAGAACGACTCAGAGGCGTAGCGAGGAAACCGCAACACTTGCTCTATTATACATAGAACATATCAAACAATAATAATAGCAATTTACAGAGCGCCTTTCACCCGAGGGTCACACTAGATGAAGGAATCAAACCCGGGAATCTCAGTGCGGACACAAAGAAAAAATAAAACAAAGATCCCCGTATAGCCTTAACAGACTGTTGGGGCAAGTGCCGTTAGCGAGCAGCTATGGAAGGTCAACACGGCACACGAGGGGGTGGGTGACCAGCACCACGGACACAAACAAACAAACACTGGCTCCATTATATATCACAGTCCACACACAGTCTTGTGGAACCTGCTATTCAACACATCGGCTTCTTCTTCCTTGCGATTCTTCGAAGCACGATGGTCAGCTTCTGGACATCGTTGTCTCTCAGCTCGGCCTCGAAGCGTTTGGTAGAATTCGCAGGCAACACCAATACCCAAGTATTACCTGACAGGGATCGCGACGTGAACGCTTCTACCTTGACCCCCCAAACACATCGGCTGAAAATGGACGTTAAATCGTTTCGCTTGTAAAATCAATTGTAACAATTAATATAATTTACGACTGCTCCGCGCATATTCGTTCACTCTCGTCGAAGGTCATTCGTTCCGAGAGAGAACGACTCGGAGGAGCTGCGAAACCGCTAAGAGGCGGGGAGGGGGGAAGAAGGCAGTCCCGTGGTCAGCCTACGCCAACATTTCACAAATAATTTAGCATTAGATATGTATAGATATTTATAGCATTATATAGATCACATAATAATAATAATAATAATCTACTTTTGTAACGCGCGCATTTTCTCCGGGCGCGTTGCACCCGTTGATTCACAACAAGCAGACAAAGGTCCCGCGTGTAGCCTAAACAGACTGTTGGGGCAAGTAGGTCGGCACGGCACACGACGGGGTGGGTAGCCAGCACACACGCCCGGCCGCCTTTGTCTCCCTAGTTGCGATGTATTTACACACACACACACAGCACCATGTACTAGTTTGCGGTTGGGTCGACCTAGGGGGAGGCCCAGGACCGGTTCAGAAAATCTAATAGTACTGCTGAGTGGTTGTGAGGCGCATTAGTGAGCCGTGTTACTGGGAGCGAGTGTTGGTGAGCGGTGGTGAGCAGGACAGGTGGTGAGGATTGTTGTTATCATCGAGTAACTATTAGTGAGTAACTGTATCGGTGAGTAGCTGGATTTGACGAGTAGCTGTGTTGGTGAGTAGCGAGGGTTAATTGTGAGTATCGGTAAGCAGGATTTTGGTGAGTATTTTGTATTAATGAGTGGCGAGTATTGTTGTTATCGGTGAACAGTAGCGGTGAGTATTATTGGAGAGCGTTCTTTTTCTATGTGTTGGTGAGTATCTGTAACGGCGAGTGGTCAGTGAGTGTTGTTCAGTTTTTTTGTATCTGTCTTGGTGGGTATGTGTGTTTGGTGAGCGGTGAGTGTTGTTGGCGAGTGAGTGAGCGGTGAGTATTATTGGTGAGCGTTGCTGGTGAGCATCGACTGACCGGCGCCGATCTCTCCGATGTTGAGACGCGGAGAAAACAATCCGAGCGGTGTCACAAACATCTCCGCGCACGCACACACGCACACACGGGGGTGGAACAGAGAGCCCGGGAGAGACGGGGAGTAAAAGAGAGAGTGAAGATTAGTGGGGAGAGAGAGATAGACGAGACGGAGAGAGAGTTAAGCAAGGGGGGAGAAGCAGGCGTGGGAGTTTAAAGAATAGAGACGGAAAGAGGGAAGAGAGACGGAGAGAGACGGGAGACGTAGGGAGCTCGGCCTGTCTTTCTCGCGTCTGAGCCGAGCGCGTGATATGCTCCCTACTCTCTCTCCCGCTCTCTCCAGATGTAGCGCCTTTATAACGTTGCCCGACACTCCATCTCTCGGGCCGACGTGATGGATCCGAGCATTATTATTGTAATTCATGCTCTCCCGGCTCGTCTATCCTCGCGGCTGCTCTCGGTGAAATACAAACATTTAGACACGCAGACACGGCGCTGTGAGTGATTGTGATGGGGGTGATGGTGGTGGTGGTGATGGTGGGGAGCGGTGGCCCAGTGGTTAGCGCTATGCTGGGCTACAAATCTGGCTATGACCCGAGTTCGAATCCCGCTCACGGCCACCAACAACACCCAGTGCCGATTTTCTGAACCGGTCCTGGGCCTCCTCCCCTAGTTCGACACAGCCTCAGATAAGTACCTGGTGCGGTGTGTAAACATCGCCACTGGGGAGACAAAGGCGGCCGGGCGTGGTGCTGGTCACCCACCCCCCTCGTGTGCCGTGTCGACCTTCACAGGTGCTACTCGCTAACGGCACTTGACCCTACAGTCTGTTAAGGCTACACGGGGGATATTTGTTTATTTTTGGTTACAACGTAGCGAGTTGGCACGATGGGGAGCTCAGGTGGTGCATCTGCCAGTCACTTCGGTCAGGCAGCCCATGGCACCTGGGTCTGTCCCGTGAAATCCTGTCATCGAGCCTTTGACACTTCACGTGACGGCCTCAAAGTGCAACTGGCCTGGCACAGGCGTCGTGGTGACGTCACCGCTACTTAATGGTGAACGGTGGCTGTTGTTGATGGTGGTTGTGGTTGATGGTGGTGATGGTAGTGTGGGGAGCGGTGGCGCAGCGGTTAGCGCGCTGATTTTTCGTTCTCTGTCGTTGTTGGCGTGCCGTTTCTCTCCGCAGCCTTGTGCAGCGCTTTGTGACCCTCGGGTGAAAGGCGCTCTATACAATGCTATTATTATTATTATTATTTACGAACCCGAGTTCGATCCCTGCCCGCTACAAATAACCGTGGCGAATATTTTCAGAGGCTCCCTTACTGCACCGGTTCGACAGCTTGTTTGTTGTCAGAGACTCAGTCCAGGCAGACTCCCTAACTGCACTGGCTGGGCGG
>JAZEWU010000057.1:1482563-1493239 GCA_036362915.1 Geotria australis | reverse complement strand
TGTATCACACTTCTATATAGAAGCGCCTTTCACCCACAGGTCCCAAAGCGCTGCAGAAAATCGTAGAGAGGTGGGGCGAAGGCAGCCACGCGGTCAGCCGGCGCCAACTCGCCAGGCACTGCGTTCTAAATATCACGATGGTATCGGCCAATTAATCGGTGTTCTTTTTAGTTGTAGGAATAAAACGGAGAACCTGGAGAAAACCCACGTAGAATAAGGGGGGAGATAGAGAGAGAGAGAACGCACAAACTCCACACAGAAAGGCGCCCGCGGAGGGAATCGAACCGCCAGGGGCAGGACCGTCCCTTCTGCGAGGGGCGGATGCTATGGCCACACGACCGTCACCCTTGCTGCCTCGTTACGGCCAATGTAGGGCCATACACAGTGTCGGGCCATAAACTTAGCGCTATTATAATTAACCTCAGTTTACCCCCAACGATTACCGAGCTGCGCATGGGTGACCGATTAGTCAGATTAATAATTCTCATCCTGATGAGCCAACCGATAATATTAACCATAATCATTTAATACAACTTTTTGTTGCTTTGGTTTTAATTAGTTGTTTTTTTTTTCTGTCGTTGTGCAGCGCTTTGTGACCCTCGGGTGAAAGGCGCTCTCTAAAATGCTATCATTATTATTATTAAACTAACAGATGTCAGCGTCACACATTCAAACTCGATCTGTAGCGCGCCATGCAGTATATATATGGACGCACCGCTGACTGCATTCGCCTTGCGCAACACTCAGTAAGGCTATTATTAATTCGTTTAAGTGTTCTGTAATGAATAACACCTAATACAGGACATACAGAGGATCGAAATACCGATTCTCTCAGACCCCCGGCGTAGTGTGTGTTCTGTACTGTAATGTATTCATCACTGTAATGTATTAATTACAGAACATACACTACGCTGGGTGAGTTCAGACAGGTTCATGAGACGATAACATGAATACTGTACCTCTGTTCAGGTCACAAAATCTAAGATTTTTTTTTTTAAACGCTAAATTTAAAACGTATTTATTTTTTTGCACAGCAAAGCAATTTGAAAATTTGCTGTCGAAACGAAACAAGCAGCAATTATACAGTAACACCAATATTAAACATGTATAATTTATTTCCGTTCAATATCAAAGGCGTTCGTTCGAATAGAGACCGATTCAGAGGCACAAGGAAACCGCAGAGAGGCGGCGAGGTGGAAGGAATACACGGGGTTAACCGGCGCCAGTGTAACGCACACCAAGAGGCAATAAAACGCACACTCATTGCAAAAGAAATTAATTGCAAGCCAGCTTGCTGGGTGCGTTGAGACACATTCATCAGATGGGAACACAAATAGCGCACCTCTGTACGGGTCACTCAGAGTCAATGAAACGCACACTCAGAGGCAATGATAGCCGGACTCACGGGGGATGTCGTCTTGACATCTTACGGTGACCGCCAGTAACACTTGCAACGCAAGCAGCCAGAAGGTCCTTGGGATCATGATGCACGGCGTGTGGGAGACACGCTGTTGCGTCTCTGAGAAGTCCCTTTATATTCACGCGCGCATAAGGAAATCCCGTTGAGAGTGGGAGGGGGAATCAGCGCGCTCGCTACTGATTCTGCTTGCTGTTTCTACTGCTGCCACTGGGACAGCCTTGGACTTGCAACCCTTAACGATGAGGCCCCCTCGCAGACCAAGCGGCTGCCAATGCTTACGACTTAAGAATGGCCGTTCGCCTTTATGTGGGGCTGCTCCGCCCCGTCACCCTGAGTGGTCGGCGCACCGTGAAACCGTCCGCCAGTTTGTAATTCGAGCGCGTTTTTCATGCGGCTCCCTGCCACCCACCTACCCACCCACCAGCCACCCACCCACCCACCAGCCCACCAACCCACCCACCCACCCGTGGCGCTGGTGGGTGCCCGCTCAGAGTGAGCCGCGGAGCGCGCGGGTGGACGAGATGCCAATATCGCCACCGAGTTTTCACAACAGCCGATGGTTTATAATATTTATTTTTATTCCTACTATTGTTTAGAAGCCGCTATATATTCTACCGGAGGTACAACTCGGCCGAGATCGAGTCGGTCCGCAGCGAAGCTGCGCGGTGCCGCGGTGAGTAGCGCTGCCGCCTCGCAGCAAGAAAAATCCCCTGGTTCGAATCCCGGGTACTCCGGTTTCCTCCCACTGTCCGAAGACGTGTTGATGCATGGGTTAACTGTCCTGACTAAATTTCCCCCGCTGCTTGCGTCCCATCCCAGGTATGGACCTAGTTATCGACTAACGTTGATATCTCCCCCCCCCCCGGCTGAACAACTGTTGAAAAGAGCTACATAGCTCAACGGTTCCTTTCGGGTGAAATAATAATAATTTTACATTTATAACGCGTGGCACTCCTTCGACGAGAGAACGACTCGGAGGCGTAGCGAGGAGAGCACAGAGAGGCGGAGGAGGCAGCCAGGCGGTTTTGCCGGCGCCATATTGCCACACACTGCTTCCCATATATTATGACGTTTTCGGACAAACAATTAACGAGTGTTTTTTTGTTGTTGTGGGAAGAAACCGGAGAACCCGGAGGAAACCCACGCAGAACAGGGGGAGAGAACACACAAACTCCACACGGAAAGGCGCCCGAGCCGAGATTCGAACCCGGGGCGCTTTTTGCTGTGAGGCGCAGATGTTACCCACTGCGCCACCCTGACTGAGTGACTGCTGCGTAAGTCCGTGTGGCTTGGACAGAAGGGTTCCCCACACTCTCAAACAGACAGAGTTCAATCCCCGGCTGAGGTTGACTCGGCCCAGCCATCGTGGGTGACTGTTGTCCACCTCACCCCGATGACACCAGTAGTCGAGGTTCACCACGGGGTGACGTGAGCTCCGAGTGTGTCTCATGGACAAACTGGCCCCGCCAGAGGAATGTGGAAAGTTCCTTCACGGGGACTGATATTAAGTTCCCCGGTTCGAATCCCGACTCGGGTGCCTTTGTGCGTGGAGTTTGCATGTTCTCCCCGTGTCCGCGTGGGTTTTAGCCACCGGGCACTCCGGTTTCCTCCCACCGTCCAAAGACATGCTGCCCGGTTAATTGGCGTACTGACTAAATTGCCCCCGGTGCCCTGTGACGGACTGGCGTCATATGCAGCGCTTTATGACCCTCGGGTGAAAAGCGCTCTATATAATGCTATTATTATTATTATCATTATCCTGGGGTATAGCCCTTCCTTGCGCCCTGTGTCTGCCTGGATAGGCTCCTGTTCACCGCCACCGGATGCAGCCGCCACTTCACAAATATACTCGTCATCTGCACGGGGTAGCTAGAACAAGTACCACAAGACTGACTCTCCCCGCATCCCTGACAACCGAGTTCGAATTCCACTCTCGACCACCAACACCAGTGACGATTTTCCGAACCGGTTCCGGGCCTTGAATGAGCACCTGGTGCGGTATGTGAACATCGCCAATGGGGAGACAAAGGCAGCCGGGCGTTGTGCTGGGCACCCACCCCTTCGTGTGCCGTGCGGGCCTTCATTGGTACTCTCTCTCTCTCACGGCACTTGACCCTACAGTATGTTAAGGTTATACGCGGTAGCTTTGTCTTTGTTTGGGAGAGAAGGGCGGTGGGGGGGTGTGAAAGGGCCTTGGGAAGGGGGGGGGTCGACAGTGGTTCGTATATCTTTTTAACAGTTGTCCAGCGGAGGAGGGGTAAGCCTGTTGCAACATCTCAGGTCAAGCAGGGTCAATTTAAGTCACTACAATTAACCTAGGCAGCATGTGCTTTGACTGTGGGAGAAAACCAGCGTACCCAACGAAAAAACCCACGCGCATAAAAGCACCCGGGCCGGGATTCGAACCCGGAAACTTCTTGCTGTGAGGCGGCAGCGCTACTCACTGTGCCACCGTGCCTCACCTAAAGGAGAGAGTAGGAACACTCGACACTGCTAACGCGAAAGAACAGCTACGGAGAGCAATACTGATCACACAATTCGGGACCGTCAAACTTGATCCATCCATCCATTGTCAGAAACCGCTTAATCCTGTACAGGGTCGCGTTGAGCCGGACCCTATCCCGCCAGACACGGGGCGCAAGGAAGGGCTATACCTCGGATAGGATGCCAGTCCATCACAGGGCACTGGGGGCAATTTAGGCCGCAAGTCATTTGACCTATAATAATAATATCAATTTATATAGCGCCTTTCACGCGAGGGTAACCCTAACCCTATACCCTAACCCTAAACCCTAACCCTATGCAGCAGCATGTCTTTGGACTGTGGAAGGAAACCGGAGTGCCTCGCCGAAAACCCACGCGGACACGGGGAGAGAACATAAAAACTCCACACAGAAAGGCACCAAACGCAACTTTAAAACGACTACACTTGGAAACTCAGGGCCGGGAAACGTCACAAGCGGTTTATTCTAATCAGAAGGGAACCACAATTGCTAACAGTTCGGGGTCGGCATTTATTTATTATTATTATTATTATTTTTCCCCTGGCCATTGGAATTTAACTGAAGGCGCCTTGCGGTTAGTGGCCCGGGTTGGTCACCACGTGTTTGGGATTGAGCCAGGCGCGCGAGAGAGAGAAGCGAGCGATCCAGAGCACCCTCATCGGGACTCACAACACCGTCACCTCGCCTGGCCACCAACCCGGAGCCTATCCCGGCAGACACAGGGCGCAAGGCAGGCTATACCCATGATTGGGACGCCGGTACATCACAGGGCACCGGGGGCAATTTAGTCAGCAGGACAATTAAACTGTTCGACGTTCGATTCGATTCTTCGAAACGTGATGGTTATATGACAGTGTCCCCCCCGTTGCAACAAGTTCTTCTTTAGTCGCAGACAGCCCTTCAACATTTAGAGATATGATAGTCAGTGCTGGCCTTAAAGGCGGGCGGGCATCGGCCTCTCTTCTTGCTCCAGACTGAGGGGGCTACTGGCACCTGTTGAGCTTCTGGACATCGTTGTCTTTCAGCTCCTCGGCTTCGAAGGTGTTCGGTAGAATTTTCAGGTAAATACCAAGTATTACTTGACAGGGAGAGCAACGGGGTGGAGTCCCGCTCAATCTGGTCGCCTTCGCGGCTCTCCTTTGAAGGCGAGCTGTGCGAGTCGAGGCCCAGCGAGCAAGGCCCACGTGGCCTGCGGTAACCGACTCCACATGGCCTGCCACGCCACGTGGAGCTAGATCCACCGCCGCCCGGACCGCGGCCGGTTGGTTGGCGGGGGGTTGCTGCGGTTTTGGGGATTGCGGGGCCCCCGACACAATTCAATGACGAGCAGCCCTCCTGTGAATTCATCCATCCATCCATTTTGAGAAACCGCTTAATCCTGTCTGTGCAGGGTCGCGGCGAGGCGGAGCCTATCCCGGCAGACACGGGGCGCAAGGCAGGGGAACACCGAGGATAGGACGCCAGTCCATCGCAGGGCGCCTGGGAAAATTTAGTCAGTACGCCAACTAACCTGGCAGCATGTATTTGGACGGTGGGAGGAAACCGGAGTGCCCGGTGGCGAAAACCCACGCGGACACGGGGAGAACATGCAAACTCCACACGGAAAGGCCCCCGAGCCGAGATTCGAACCCGGGCTCTTCTTGTTGTGAGGCGGCAGCGCTACCCACTACGCCACCGTGCCGCCCCTCTCCTGTGAATGACGCTGCGGTATTAGTGAACATGGGGCGCCGGGCAAAATTCAATGATAGGCGGCCGTACTTGGGAGCGGTGGGGGAGCTGCTGGCTGAGTTAACCTGGGGCCCCGAACTAAATTCAATGACAAGCAACCGTAGTAGGATCGATGGGGGCGCTGCGGTCGTTGTGATTTCGGGGCCCCGGAGACAATTTCATGACGATCAGCCCTCCTGTAATAACGATGCTGCGGTCTTAGTTATCGTGGGGCTCCGGGTAAAATTCAATGATGAGCGGCCGTACTGGAAACGGTGATGGAGCTGCGGTCTGAGTGAGCCTGGGGCTCCAACCTAAATTCAATTACGAGAAGCTGTACCGGGAACGTCTTTGATGGACTGGCGTCCCATCCTCAGTATAGCCCTGCCTTGCGCCCTGTGTCTTCCGGGATAGGATCCGTCTCACCGCAAACCCTGTACAGGATCAAGCGGTTTCGGACAGTGAATGAATGATGGCTGTAATGGTGAAGGTGGCGATGATGGCTGGAACGGGCACTCCGGTTTCCTCCCACAGTCCAAATACATGCTGCTGCTGCAAAGGTTAATTTGGTCTGCGGATTAAATTTCCCCCGGTGCCGCGTTAGGGGGCGAGAAGCTTCCGACGTGTGAGGCGAAACGTCGCGAGGGAAAGACGGAGAGGGGGGCCTCAGTGTGACACGGATATCCTGAAGGAACACGTGTTTAGATGTTTACAATATTGAGCAGAAAATAACCCCAAAGAAAGCTCTGGATAGGGGGGGGGATTCCTACTGAATTTCGGATCAGTCCTGAGAAAATATGCTCCGATGTGAATGTGACTTTGTGCAGAAGTTGAGGAGGCTCGGCGATCCTGGGCTTGGATGTGAACCCAGCTGAACATGTGGCCGGGCAGGGGTTAATGCTGGTGTCTGTTGAAGCTGGCTCTCGCCGTGACCGCAAAGAGCGTTTTGGTAACGGCCTGCCGTCCAAATGTTGCTAAGCTTCAGGCAAAGAGAGAGAGAGAGAAAAAAAAGTCTTAAGCGACCAAAAAAAATAATTATTTACAGCAACTACGTTTCTCTGTAACGATGGCTCCTCAAATGTTTCAAGTTATGGTTTTATGCGGCACAGAATGCACCTTCTAACCGGTTACGTGTGCGCGCAAAGACAAAGATCCCCGTATAGCCTTAACAGACTGTAGGGTCAAGTGCTGTTAACGAGCACCTATGAAGGTCGACACGGCACACGAGGAGGTGGGTGACCGGCAACCACGCCCGGCCGCCGTTGTCTCCCTAGTGGCGATGTTTACACACCGCACTAGGTACTCATTTGAGGCTGAGTCGACCTAGGGGAGGCCCAGAACCTGTTCAGAAAATCGTCACTGGTAAAATTAATTCGAAGGCTTTCATGACCAGTGTTATCCATAGTCTTCTTTGCGATTCTTCGAAGCACTATGGTCAGCTTCTGGACATCGTTGTCTTTCAGCTCGGCCTCGAAGTGTTTGGTAGAATTCGCAGGCAATACCAAGTATTGCCTGACAGGGATCGCGACGTGAACGCTTCTACCTTGACCCCCTTATCCATAGTGAAGCTCTGTTTATGAGTTTTCGGTCATGTGAAAAAGTGTGTAAGTGTAGTGCACCCGTCGATATGTTGGAGAAAACGAGCGAGCACACACACACACACAGCAATTACCTTCGAAGGTAAGTGCTGTGTGTGCTCGCATGACCTAAACTCATAAACAGAGCTTCACTATGGATCGTCACTGGTGTTGGCCGTGAGCGGAATTCGAACTCGGGTCGCCAGATTTGTAGCCCAGCACGCTAACCATTGAGCTACCGCGCGAACTCACTCACGCACACACCAACTGAAAGGTGTGTAACACGCGGTGTTACACGTGATGCACTGAGCGTAATCTGTATTCTTCTTCTTCTTTGCGATTCTTCGAAGCACGATGGTCAGCTTCTGGACATCGTTGTCTTTCAGCTCCTCGGCCTCGAAGTGTTTGGTAGAATTCGCAGGCAATACCAAGTATTACTTGACAGGGATCGCGACGTGAACGCTTCTACCTTGACTTAAAATATAATTTAACAATGCGTTTATTATGGTTGCTCTTCAGAGCTGTTCTTTCGGGATAGCCGTGTCGAGCGATCTCTAATATCTCCCTCGCGATGGTGCTTCCAACGTGGGCCGTGAAACGTCGCGAGTGAGAGAGGTAGAGCGCTCAGTGACACGGCTATAGACTGTATCATCCATCCATTTTCAGAAACTGCTGAAGAATTCTGTAACAGTACAGGTGGGAAGGAGGGAGTCCGCTATACGACCGCGATGCCGCTAAGACAGTAAAGTAACCTGCAGCCCTGCCTACAGGACACCAGTGGCAATTACCAGAGCGTGGGGATATAATAATAATAATAATAGCGTTTTATATAGCGCCTTTCACCCGAGGGTCACAAAGCGCTGCACAAGGGCCGCGAAGAGAACGACTGTCAACAATGAAAAATAAATAAAATAAATACCAAAGGAACAAAAAATGATTAAGGCTGCTTCGAATATACTGGAAGGTCGTGAAACTGGCAATCTTAAGAGCGGCAAAAATCTGCCAGCGTCCCCTAAGATGGCCGTCACTTCCTTGAAGACAAACACGGAGGGAGACAGGGAAGGAGGGGGAGACATAGGACACAGAGACAGAGAGACAGACACGACCGACACATTTGCCAGTGATTTCTCAACTTCTTTTTCTTTGCGATTCTTCGAAGCACGATGGTCAGCCTCTGGACATCGTTGTCTTTCAGCTCGGCCTAGAAGTGTTTGGTAGAATTCGCAGGCAATACCAAGTATTACCTGACAGGGATCGCGACGTGAACGCAGTGGAGGTTTCACGGCTCGGTTCATGATGGTTGCTCTTCAAAGTTGGTCTTTCGGGGTAGCGGTGTCACTCCCTCTCTAATAATAATAGCATTTAAAGAGCGCTTTTCACCCGAGGGTCACAAAGCGCTGCACAGGGCTGTGGAGAGAACGGCGTGTCAACAACATAAAGACAGTCTATACACACGGTTTATGGTCTATACATACAGTCTATAGGAGGGCGGCACGGTAGCGTAGTGGGTAACGCTGCCGCCTCACAGCAAGAAGCACCCGGGTTCGAATCCCGGCCCGGGGGCCTTTCTGTGTGGAGTTTGCATGTTCTCTCCTCGTGTCCGCGTGGGTTTTCGCCACCGGGCACTCCGGTTTCCTCCCACCGTCCAAAGACATGCTGCCAGGTTAATTGGCCTGCTGAGTGAAATTTCCCCAGGCGCCCTGCGATGGACTGGCGTCCCACCATCGGTGTTCCCCTGCCTCGCGCCCTGTGTCTGCCGGGATAGGCTCCGGCTCACCGCGACCCTGTACAGGATTAAGCGGTTTCTGAACATGGATGGATGGATAGTCATATCGCAACTCTTCTTTCCCACATGGACTGTTACCGAATGCTTCGGTCACTCTTACCGTTATTTTTCTGCTGTAACAATAATAATAATAAACATCTATCTATCTATCTAAAAGTTAAGCCGTACCTGACCGTACCGGCTTACTTTCACCTCTGCCTATAGGGCAGCGGGAAACAAGCATCGCGAAAGAGAGATTTCGAACGATCGACATTGGCTATCGCTAAAGAGCAGCTGTGGAGATCGATTCTCATCACAACATCGAGCCGTCGTGACATCGTTGTAATATTGTGACCTGGCCAAACCAGCCATCACTGCCCCTGCTACGCAGCTTTCGGGGCCTTCATCCAGCAGTGGAATCGACAAAAACGGCGTGCGGATTAATTCATTATAAATTTCCGAAATCTCAACGCACCACGTGTAGGGGGGGCACGGCGAGCTGATTTCATTATAGCCACATGTAGGCAAACAGTGTCTTTATTAAGGCACGCTTTCCTCCTTCCTCTCATCTGGGCACCGAATTCCAGTGGTCTGGTGAGAGGCCAGTCTCCAGTGCTTGCCTGCCCCACATGTGGTTGTCATATTGACTCCCTCCCCTGCCCTGCTGAGGCCGGCCTTTGCTTGAGAAGGCCCAAGGCACGCGGGAACCTAGGTCCCGAATCTCCTGCCGTGACGCCAGCCTTGGTGGCCTTCACAAAGGCCCCACTGGTTTGGAAGCCATCCATCCCATCCATTTTCTAAACCGCTTGTCGTCCTGGTGAGGGTCGCGGTGGCAGCAGTCCAAGGAGAGTGGACCAGACGTCCCTTTCCTCAGTAACAGATTCCAGCTCTTCCTGGGGGGATTCCCAGGCATGGAAGCTGGTGACCGAAATGTCACAGACTGTCCAGACTCTGTGAAACACTTTGAAAGGTCACTTTTCGCACACTGCAACGCCTGTTGATGCTTCCAACGCGGGAGTTGAAACGTCGCGAGGTATAGATGGAGATCGCTCGACAGAGCAATCACGAAAGAACAGCTCTGAAGAGCAACCGTCAGTGAGGGTTTTGTCACGTGAACAGGTCATTCGAATCCGATTCGATTCTTCGAAGCGTGATGGTTATATGACAGTTTCCCATTGCAACAAGTTCTTATTTAGTCGCAGACAGCCCTTCAACATTTAGAGATATAATAGTCAGTGCTGGCCTGAAAGGCGGCGGGCATTGGCCTCTCTTCTTGCTCCAAACTGAGGGGCTTCTGGCATCTGTTGAGCGTCTTGACATCGTTGTCTTTCAGCTCGGCCTCGAAGTGTTTGTTAGAATTTGCAGGTAAAACCAATTGGTCTACGGACTAAATTGACCCCGGTGCCTTGTGATGGACTGGCGTCCCATCCTCGGTGTTCCCCCTGCCTTGCGCCCTGTGTCTGCCGGGATAGGCTGCTGCTCAACGCGACCCTGTACGGGATTAAGCGGTTTCTGAAAATGGATGGATGGAATTATCGGCAAGCACTCGACACGGCTATACCGAAGAGAACAGCTCTGAAGAGCAGCCATCAATTCTTAAAACCTCTACCGTTCTCTGTCGTTGTTGGTTTGTCGTTCTCTCCGCGGCCCTGTGCAGCGCTTTGTGACCCTCGGGTAGAAGGCGCTCTGTAGTTGCTATTATT
>JAZEWU010000057.1:1458317-1473062 GCA_036362915.1 Geotria australis | reverse complement strand
ACGGCCGCGAGGTCAGAGCGGTGTGGCGGAGAGAGAGTGAGAGTGGGGAGGGAGGGAAAGCGAGACGGAACAGAGAGAGAGCGTGCATGCGGGCTTTCACCTGAATGCCGCGAGGTAATCGGCGTCCCCCATGGGGGGGTTCAGGCCGCCCGTCCACGCGATGTTC
This sequence comes from Geotria australis, assembly GCA_036362915.1. Classification (NCBI taxonomy): domain Eukaryota; kingdom Metazoa; phylum Chordata; class Hyperoartia; order Petromyzontiformes; family Geotriidae; genus Geotria; species Geotria australis. The sequence continues at coordinate 1,472,896 of JAZEWU010000057.1, read as the reverse complement.
ACGTTGAAGCCCTCGCCGGCGCCCACGCCAACCTACGCAGGCACGCACGGGGGGAGAGCGCGGCGGGGGGTGAGTGTTTGGATGACGAACGGCGAGCGTTTCGAACGTCAGCGAGCGAGCGTTTGGAGCGAGAGCGGCCGGGCGTCCCCCCACCTCGTCAGCCGCTCCGCTGCCCGGGAAGAAGTTTCCGTCGTCGTGGCGATGCAGCGACACGTAGAGCACGCTGGGGTCGCTGTAGAAAGCCTGCTGCGTGCCGTTCCCGTGATGCACGTCCTGCAGGCAACACGCGCGCCGGCCCGGCGTCACCCTTCGGCCTAACCACCCCCCAGGAGGCCGTTACGTGTGTCCGCCCGGCGGGCCCCGATTAGTCGGAAGCCTCCGCCCACGTCGATTCTCATTGGGTACGGCCCTGCCCCGCGCCCCTGTGTCTGCCGGGATAGGCTGCAACTCACCGCAAGCACGTACGGGATTAAGCGGTTTCTGACGATGGATGGGCGGATGGGACAGGCAGCCGCGCGGTAGCGTGTAAACATCGCCAGCGGCGAGACAATGACCGGGGTGCGCTCCACTCACCCAGTCGACGATCAGGACTCGCTTGACGTTGAGCTTCTGCTGCAGGACGCGCGCGGCGATCGCCACCGAGTTGAAGAAGCAGAATCCCCTGCGATGCACGCGGGGCCCGCGGTTGGTTCACACAGCCTCTCCTCGAAATGCGACGTACGCGACTCACGACCGTTGCCGGCGCACGATTAAACGCGCGATCGTACCCTGGGTTCGGTAAACGACTCGGGCGGCACGGTGGCGCAGCGGTAACATCCGCAACCTCGCAGAAACACCGTCGCGCCATCCCGGCTGTTCCCGGAATGGGACTTCGGTCCATCGCAGGGCACTGGCGGCAATTTAGTCAGCAGGCCGATTACCCTAGGCAGAAATTCTCGTCGGACTGTGGGAGGGAACCGGAGTACCCAGCGAAAAGCTACACGGATACGGGGAGAGAGCATGCAATCTCCGCACAGACAGGCGGCTACCCGAGCCGGGAGTCGAACGCGGGAACTATTTGCCGCGAGGCGGCGGCGCTACTCGCCGCGCCACCGCGCCCGCCCAGCCGTATCGGTCTTATTCGCTGCGCGACACAACGCTGCGACTCCCTCCGCGCGCAATGGCGGTGAACGCGAGCGGCGAGCGGTGAGTGTTAGTGGTGAGTGAATTACATGGCGATGGACTCCTCAGCGTGATGTCCTGGAGGCCTCACCACGGCAAACCCATTCTGAAGCAACAACAACACACGCAGCGACAACGAATTGTAACGAACGCTCGGACAGCGAGGGAAGGACGGGGTAACGTGCAGGCCAGGTGCACCTTGAGGCTATCACGCAAAGTGTCGAAGGCTCGCTGGCAGGAGGTCACGGGGACAGACCCAGGTGCCACGGGCTGCCTGACCGAGATGACTGACCGGGGGCACCACCTGTGCTCCCCACCGTGCCAGACCGCTGAGTTTTATCCGCCCGGCGCTCGGCTCGTCGTTGCGAGCGTCGCTCCTCCGCCCTCTGCTGTTGCTGGAGGGCGACTGCCTCCAACTGCCCGGCAGCATCCTTCACGAACCTCCTCCACAGAGGTCGATCTTGACATCGCTGGGTTACATCGGCGAATCCAATCAACTCCACGTCCTTCTGCGCCCACATCGGTCCGTCTCCTCTCCGGCCCGTGCTGCGCCCGTTTATCCCCCTCCTCTATCCGACCAAACAGAAGTTGCTCTGACATCCGGTGGTCGGGCACGCGGGCCACGTGACCCAGCCAACAGCGCACGCGCTGACGCAGACGCGGAGGGGGGTGGCGGCGGGCACCTTGAGCTCTCCGGCCGCCACCTTGCAGGCCAGCTCCACCACGCAGCCGGCCGCCATGCGCGCCGCTCCCGACGAGTGCAGCTCGTTCCACACCGTGTCGCTGTCCACCTGCCGCCGATACCGCGCAAACGGTCAGCTCCCCCGCTTACTGATCGGCCGTGTCGGCTAGCGGCAGGGATGTGTCATGTAATAATATAATAATATCATTTTATACAGCGCCTTTCACCCGAGGGTCACAAAGTGTAGCTGCGGGAATGTGTCGGGTAGAGGCGGGGAGGTGTGGGGTGTGCGCTGCCCGCCGGCGCTACTCACCCCCAGGCCGCCGCACGGCAGCATCACGAGGACCTTTTGAGGCACGGAACCTGCTCGCCGCGAAACACGGAGACGCGGGACGCGCGCGCGTCGGCCGTTCTTAAAGAGCAATTCTCAAATTAACATTTTATATTTCTACTCGCGTGTGACTGTAGCGGCGTCTAGCGGCGGTCGGTGGATAGCGAAAAATTATCCCCCGTGCGTGATCGAACGAATCTATTCCGTGGCACCGCTGCGGCGGCGGCGCCGCGGCCCGTACCGGGCATCTTCTTGGGCTCGATCTTGGGCAGGTTGAAGAGGCTGGTGCCGTACAGCAGCGTGTGCTGCTCCGAGTGCACCGTGCGCAGCTCTTCCGGCGTCGCCTTGCGCGGCCTCACGCGCTGCAACGGCACGGCCGGCGGTCAGCGACGGTCCGACGCGCGGAGGTCACGGGAGGTCACCGACGACCATCACAAAACAGCAGCTCTTGCGAGCGACTAACACATCGAGCCGTGACAACCTGCCAGTTTCACGACCTTTCAGTGTATTCGAACCGGCCTTAATTATTTATCTTTTGTTGCTTTGTTTTTTATTATTATTATTGTCTGTCGTTGACAGGCCCTTTGTGACCCTCGGGGTGAAAGGCGCCCTATAAAATGCTATTATTATTATCATTACATCGCTACATCGGGGTTTCTTCTGCTCGTAACCACGGCGATTGTCGACGGGAGCGGGCCTCACCCGGCCCCGCGCGTCGCGCCGGCGCTCACCTCGCACTTGTTGGCCAGGCCGGTCTCCTGCAGGCGCGACCAGATGCTCTGGATGCGTCCCGCGTGCTCCGGGTGGTTCGTGTTGTTGCCGCACGTGCACTGGTGCTTCTGCATCAGCGTGTCGTACACCAGGCCTGGCGCGAGCGCGCGCGGTGTGGGGGGGAGAACCCGCCCGGTCAGAGACGCGAAACGCCCGGGACCCAAAAAACAATAACAAACCACCCACGCGGGAATGGAGAGAACGCGCGCGAACTCCGCGCAGAAAGTCACCCGAGCCGAGGGTCTCTCGCGCCGTACCGGTGGTGAAGCGGTGCTTGACGGGCGCCTCGGGAGGAGGCGGCGCGGGCAGGGGGAAGGTGGCGGAGGCCGGGGACGACTGGGCGCGCGACAGCGGCCGGTGCCCGGGCGTGTGGGCGCACACGGGCATGCCCGCCGCGTGGTACGCGCGGAGCTGCTGCTGGGGGGACAGCCCCATGAGGGCGGCGTGCTGTGGGCAGTGCGGGCGAGGGCAAGGGCGGGGGGGGGGGCGGGAGAGCGAGGCGACGTGGGCACGAGTGTCAGCGATCGCGTGCAAACGGAGCGGACCCACCGCAGCGGTTACGATTTTGAGTAACGATGCGAAAACCCACACCGATATCCAAAGACCGTGGGAGGAAACCGGAGTGGGTTTTCGCCGGGCACTACGGTTTCGTCCCACAATTCCAAGACATGGTTAATTGGCCTGCGGACAAAATTGCCCCCCGGTGCCCTGTAATGGACTCGCGCCCTGTGTCTGCCGGGATAGACTCCGGCTCAACGCGCCCCTGTACAGGAGGACTTAGCGGTTTCTGACAATGAGATGAGATGTGGGCATCAGTTCAGATCCGTGTCGGCAGAGGGCAGTCTAAGAGTCTAAAGCAGGCTATACGCAGCACAATACCGCATTGAACAATTTAGATCAATATATAGACCAGGCGTCTAAATATAGCGATAAATTATCAGACATAGGAACAGAAAAACAACAGGAAAATAATAAGAGTGTATATGTAAAATATACGAGGTTTAACCCTTTCCGGCAATGAGAAAAAGTGTTAAGATCTTAAAAATCCTAAATGGACACCTTTTTGCAAAGGTTCCAATTTGCAAGCAGCCACACATAATAGTGGCGAAAACATGCAACAAAAATGCTAAGATAATGCATTGTCCTTCAAACTTATTGGCCAATCACCAGACAGCTTTTTAAGGAACCACGCGAGATCCCATTCAATTCAATCTTCTTTGCGATTCTTCGAAGCACGATGGCCAACCTCTGGACATCGTTGTCTTTCAGCTCCTCGGCCTCGAAGTGTTTGGTAGAATTCGCAGGCAATACCAAGTACTACCTGACCGGGATCGCGACGTGAACGCTTCTACCTTGACCCCCAAGGTCGCACCTGGTGCAAGAGCGCCGCGTGGAACTGCTGCTGCTGGTGCCGGTCGCCGGCGATCCTGGCGCGCTCTCCCGCGGCGACGGGCGAGCCGTCGCGCACCTCGTCGTTGTCCTCGTCCTCGTCGGGGTCGTCGTCGGCGTCGCTGTCGCCGGGCTCGCGCTTCACGTGCACGGCCGCGGCGGACGAGGCCGCCCCCTCGTCGCCCTCCTGCATCATGGCCTGCTGCTCGCGCAGTTCCTCCTCCGTCTCCTCGGGGTGCGCCTCGTGCTGCCGCAACGGCTCGCCCGCCTTGCACAGCAGCAGCTGAGGAGGAGGACCACGGGGGGCACGGGTAAGGCGTGTTGCTGTTGTTGTTATTATAAGCAGGAAATAACGCGAGTGAGATTGCGAACTCTGGGTGAGGGATTCCTGCCAAGCAACACCGGTGCGTATCGAGTAACATGCCGTTCTCTCGACAGCCTTGTGCAGCGCTTTGTGACCCTCGGGTGAAAGGCGCTCTATAACGACGTCCACAAGCTAACCATCGTGCTTCGAAGAATCGTAAAGAAGAACATTATTAACACTGGCCCCTCTGTCACTTAACACTGGCTCCAATATCGCACACTTGCAAGCTCTGCATTCCGGATTCCTGTGATGTAACACTGGCTCCTATCTCTCACACTTGGGGGAGGGGGGAGATATGAATGAGGAGCGACTGGGGGCGGCTCGAGGCAAGGAACTATTAGAATTGAGGAACTATAGGGACACGCTGGAAGGATTATATCCTTCGGCTGGCCTGGGAATCCGCCAGGAAGAGCTGGAATCTGTTGCTGAGGAAAGGGATGTCTGGTCCACTCTCCTCGGGCCTGCTGCCACCGCGACCCTCGCCAGGACAAGCGGGTTTAGAAAACGGATGGGTGGAACTACAGGGGGTGAAAACCACGAGGGGCAGCCACGGAGGTGGGGGTGGGATCCAGGGGCCTGCACCGTCGCTCGCTCGCTCTCTCTCCCCGAACCTGGTTGAGGTGCAGCTGCTTCTGCTTCTCCTGGAACTGCTTGTGCTGCTGCTGCAGCACCAGCTGCTGCAGCGCCTGGGGGCTCTGCGGGAGCGGCGCCGACTGGGTGCGCCCCAGCGGCTGGTGGCGCCCCATCTTGGCGGGAGTGCGGCGCAGCGTGGGCGAGCCGCCCAGCGCCAGCGGAGACTGCGGGTGGAGCGCAACGCCGCCCAGCCCTGTGCGCGCGCGGGAGACGCGGAAACGGGATTTGGCGGGAGGACGGACCGGTGGTGTCGCGATGGCGCGGTGAGTAATAATAATAATAATGGCATTTATAGAGCGCTTTTCACCCGAGGGTCACAAAGCGCTGCACAGGGCTGCGGAAAGAACGACAGATCAACAACGACAGAGAACGGAAAATAATACTAATGTATTTTCGTAAGCGCGCATATTCTCTGGGCGCGTTGCACCCGTTGATTCGGAGGCGCGGAGCCCGGCTCGGTCGGTTTATTGTGAGTCGGTGAAGCGGTTGTTTGTTGGTGTCGTTGTTGTGTGTGGCACGGACCGGCGAGGCGGGCCTGCTCCAGGAGGTGTATCTGCTGCTGCAGGGCGGCGGCGCTCGACGTGCCGTCGTGGCGCGAGAGGAACGCGGCGGGGACGCTGCCCACGAACTGCCCAGCGGCGCCGCTGCGAAGGCCCAGCACCGCGTGCCGCTCCGCCTCGTGCTGCGCCGCCAGGCTGCCCGCCATCTGCAGGGTTCACGGTCATGGTCGCGGGGTTATTCGAATTCGATTCTTCGAAGCGTGATGGTTACATGACAGTTTCCCATCGCAACAAGTTCTTCTTTAGTTGCAGACAGCCCTTCAACATTTAGAGATATGATAGTCTGTGCTGGCCTTAAAGGCCGGCATTGGCCTCTCGTCTTGCTCCAGACTGAGGGGCTTCTGGCATCTGTTGAGCTTCTGGACATCGTTGTCTTTCAGCTCCTCGGCTTTGAAGTGTTTGGTAGAATTTGCAGGTAATACCAAGTATTACTTGACAGGGGTCGTGACGTGAACGCTGATAAAGATGCCCCCCTGGGCGGAGACCCAGAGGCCGACCCAGCACACGCTGGAGGGATTATATCCTCCGGGTCAAGTGCCGTTAGCGAATAGCACCTGTGAACACGAGAGGGTGGGTGGCCAACGCCACGCCCGGCCGCCTTTGTTTTCCTGAGTGCCAATGTTTACACACCAAACTAGGTACTTAATTGTGGCTGAATCGACCTAAGGGAGGCCCCGGGACCAGTTCAGAAAATCGTCACTGGTGTCGACCGTCATAGGTGTTGACTAACGGCACTCGACCTTACAGTCTGTTAAGGCTGTGTGTGTGCGGGTGAGCGGGTGTGTGGGTGAGCGTGTGTGAGCGTGTGAATGGGTGAGAGTATGAGCGGGTGAGCGGCGGGTGAGCGGCGGGTGAGCAGCGGGTGAGCAGCGGCACCCACGTGGGGAGTGGCGGCGCCGGTGGCGGGCAGCCCGAGCGAGATGTTGGGCAGCGAGGGCGACGCGTAGAGGCTGATCTGGGTGAGCGAGCTGCCGTCGCGCGTCATCAGCCGCTCGGGAGACAGCATCGGGTGCTTGGGACACGACACAGAGAGAGGGAGAGAGAGAGAGAGGGAGGAGAGAGAGTAAATGATGAGTGCCGCTTCAAATCCCGCCGGGTGGCGACGAGGTCAGGGCACTCGTGTTGCAAGTGGAAGGCCGGGCCGAGGTAGGGCCGCGGCAGGCCTGGGGCAAAGCAGGGGAAGGACCGGGCAGAGGCACAGTAGGGCTAGGATAGGGCCAGGGCAGGGCCTGGCCCTCCCACTGGATTCAGTGGAAGACACTCAACCGCATGAGAACAAGAACGGGACGATTAATAATAAAAATTTAATAATAAAAATTTCAATTTATATAGCGCCTTTCACCCGAGGGCCACAAAGCGCTGCTTTGGTCAGATAGGGCTACACGACTGGCCCAACCACCTGTGAATGTGGAGAAGCAGACCGTACTATGGAACACTTCCTTGTCTGCGCTCTACTACCCAACCTCTGCAACTGTGTAAAGAAATGGGAAACTGTAATTTAACCATCGCGCTTCGAAGAATCGCAAAGAAGAAGAAGAAGGGCCTGACTATGGCTAGGGTAGGGTTGGGGAATAGCTGGTGAGAGGCGGGAGATGGTAGGGCTAGGCTGGTGGTACCAGGGGAGGGCCAGGTGAAGGAGTGGGCCAGGGGAGGGCGGCTACCTCTCCGTGCATGTTGGGGATGGAACCCATGGTCCCGTTCTCGTTGGTGATGTTGTTGGAGCTGTTGTTGGGGGAGCTGGGCCCGGAGCCCGGCGCACTGTTACACACCGTGGGGCCTGCACACGCGCGCAACACACACAACGATCCCCCGTACAGCCTTAACAGACTGTTGATGGCAAATTCTGTTAGCGAGTAGCACCTATGAAGCCGTGAGCGGGATTCGAACTCGACTCGCCGGGTTTGTAGAGCAGCGCGCTAACCACTGAGCCACCGCTCCCCGCTACCGTACAAAGACAAAGATTCCCCGTATCGCCTTAACAGACTGCAGGGGCAAGTGCCGTTAGCGAGCACCTACGAAGGTCGACACGGCACGCGAGGAGGTGGGTGACCGGCACCACGCCCGGCCGCCTTTGTCTCCCTAGTGGCAATGTTTACAAACCGCACTGGGTACTCATTTGAGACTGAGTCGACCTAGTGGGCGGGCCCAGGACCGGTTCAAATAAATCGTAACTGGTGTTAGCCGTGAGCGGGATTCGAACTCGACTCGCCAGGTTTGTAGCCCAGCGCGCTAAACCGCTGTGCCACCGCTCCCACGCACGCGCACACACGCTCGCGCACCTGTGACGTCCATGGGCCTCTTCTTGAGCGTGGTGACGACGGTGCCGTCCTTGCGCCTCAGCAGGGGGCTGCTCCGCCTCTCCGCCACCTTCTGCTTGAGGCGGCAGCGCAGCTTCAGGTTCGGCTCCGAGGCTGCGCGACACGGGGGAGCGAGCGGGCGGGCGGCGACAACACGCGATTTATTAGAAGAACTCCTTACTGCCGGGATAGGCTCCGACTCACCGCGACCCTGTACGGGATTAATAATAATAATAATAGCACTTTATATAGCGCCTTTCAGCCGAGGGTCACAAAGCGCTGCCACCAGACACAGCCAATTAGTAAGGTTTGTCACGTCAACAAATATCGCGGGCTCGCTCTCCAACACACCGGTGTGCTGAAGTAGTGAAAAATTGGCACGTTTTGTTTTTGTGACAAACCTTGCTAAGTGTCGGGTGAAGGCGGGTTTACAACATTTTTTTTTTACATGACCTAGCCCGTAAAAAGAGATATATGCTATGGACAACGTTGGTCAGGAAAGCTTTCGTGTTAGAAATTCTTACGTTTACAATTTCCTACATGGTTACAGCCTTTCACCCGGAGGTGCCCGGGCACTGCAGGAAACCGCAAGTGGGGGTGAGGGGAAGAAGGCAGCCACGGGGTCGTCCGGCGCCAACCCGCTGTCGAAGCGTTCCGCTTGCCGGGCCTCACCGGTTTTCCTCAGCGGGAAGTCGTCCTTGGAGATCGACTCGTAGTTGCCGATGTCGGGATGTTGGCACTGCTGCGCGATGCCACCCGGCCGAGGGCTGTTCTCGAACGAGCCGTGTTGCGCCACCCTGTGGGCACACGCGGGGCGATGGGACGCGTCAGCCACGCCCGACCGGTTCAGAAAATCGCCACCGGTGTCGGTCGTGAGAACCGAACTCAGGTCGCCAGGTTTGTATCCCAGCGCGCTAACCGCCGAGCCACCGTTCCCCAGGTGTAGAGACACGCAGACGCACACATAGAGAGACAAACAGACGACAACAACAACCGCCATTTGCCACTAGGTGACGGTGACATCACCACGGCGCCTGTACCAGGCCATATGCATCCCCGAGGCCACGCGAAGTGTCGAAGGCTCGCCGACGGGAGGTCACGGGACAGACCCAGATGTCATGGGCTGCCTGACTTGAGATGACCGGCTGGACCACCACCTGTGTGCTCCCTACCGTGCCAGATTGCTGAGATTTAGCCCAGCCGGCGCTCAGCTCGCTGTTGTGAGCGTCGCTCAGACACACACATGTAGAGAGACGCACGGACGCACACACGTAGCCGGCGGCGAGACGGCGGCGCGGGCGCGGAACTCACGCGATCCACAGGCGCTGGTTGTGCGGCAGCGTGTGGTTGATGGCGCCGGTGCTGGCCGTGATGGTGGGGCCGCGCTGGCGCTTGTTCAGCACAAACTCCTGCAGCCGCTGCTTCACCTCGGAGCTCGCGACGGCGCCTGCGACAAAGATAGGCGGACAGATGTTTGTTATCACGGCAGAAACAGAGCCGGTGAACATGCAAGCTCTTTACGCGAATTGACAAATATATAAATAACAAATTAACCAAACCAAACAAAAAACATTTACACGCAGCGTTGCACATAATTGATCAAATAAACTTATAAAAACATTGAGAGGGAAGCTCTCAATGTTTCAAACACGAATCAAGATTTTTCCAATCGCAACTAGGCAGGTATTTTTATTCCGACTGCGATCTAAGGTTAGTCTTTGACGGTAGTGGTAACATCTGCTCCTCACAGAAAGAAGATCCTGCCCAAGGTGGTTCGATTCCCGCCTCGGGCACCTCTCTGTGTGGAGTTGGCGTGTTTCCCCCCCTGTTCTGCGTGGGTTTCCTGCGTGCCGCGCCGTGCGGCACTCACTCTCTTTGCCTTTCTCCTTGTACTTGAGCGCCTGCAGGTGCTGCTCGCGCCGCTGCTTCTCCTGCATCTCGGCCTCGCGAGCCGCCTCCATCTTGCGCTGGGCCTCCAGCATCTCCCTCTGGCGCTTCATCATCTGCTGCTGCTGCTGCTGCGGCACGCAACGACGGAGGGGAGGGGCGCACGCACGCAGGCGCACGCAGGCGCACGGCTCAGCGAAGACGACGTACCGAACGGGAGCGCGCGCAGGAGCGGCGCTAGGCCCGTCGCCTTGGTCGGTGCCAGCGCCAAGCCTCCCGTCCTGTTCCCGCGGTAACGAGACTACGGGCAGCTAGGATCTAGTGCTTCAGGAGAAGTTTGCTCAGGGTTGCGGCATCGTTAGAGCTGCGCCTGCCGTTGCCTGTTCCTATGGCGACGCAACTACGAGCAGCTAGGCCTCGTGTTTCAGGAGAAGCCTGCTCGCGGTTCCGCTCCTGTCGGCGCGTTTGCATGCTTAGACCCAAGGCGTGTCGCACGCCACAGTCCGACACGCGACACACGTTCACTAGGCCCCGGGCCATTCCGGCAATGGCCGCGCGGGCCGACACGCGCGGGAAGCGGCCACTCGCGATTCCCCGGCGCGGTACGGGGGGGGGTGGTGGTGGGGGTCGTCACGCTCACCCCGGCGCCCACCTTGATGTGCTCCTGGAGCTGCGCCTCGTGCTGCCGCGCCAGCTGCTCCTGCTGCTTCTGAAACTCGGCGAGCAGCAGCTGCTTCTGGATCTGCTGCTGCTGCTTCAGCGCCAGCAGCTCGTGCTGGAGGTCCGGCTCGTGCGGGAGTCCCCCGTGGTTGGCGGCGGAGGAGGAGGACGTTGAGGAGGAGGGTGGCGGCTGCTGCTGCGGCTGGTGCGGCTGGTGGGGGGGCGACGGGGCGGACGACGGGAGCTCGGCGCCGATGATGACGAGGTCGCCGCCGCCGCCGCCAACCGACGCGAGGACACCTCCGATGCCCGGCATGGAGGACAGGGCGCGCAGCCCGAGGGTGGCTTGAGTCGACGGCGACTGGCTCACCTCCACTGCGCAGAAGCGACGGGCGGGAGGGAGGGACAGGCGTTGGTTGTGATGACGAAAGGAGGAGCGGCCCCGTGGGGATTTTGCAAGCGCTTGGCAGGAATCCGGCGAGCGTCACGCTTCGAAGAATCGAAAAGAAGAAGGAGGAATCCGCCGACGCGGTAAAACACGCGCATTTACTGAAATAAATAAACGCGATCAAGGTGGGAGCGTTCACGTCGCGATCCCTGTCAAGTAATACTTTGGTATTAGCTGCAAATTCTACCAAACGCTTCGAAGCCGAGGAGCTGAAAGACAACGATGTCCAGAAGCTCAACAGATGCCAGAAGCCCCTCAGTCTGGAGCAAGAAGAGAGGACAATGCCCGCCGCCTTTAAGGCCAGCACTGACTATTATATCTCTAAATGTTGAAGGGCTGTCTGCAACTAAAGAAGAACTTGTTGCAATGGGAAACTGGCTAGCAGCAATCACGCTTCAAAGAATCGAATCGAATTCGAACTAAAATAAATAAAATATGTACAGAAAAATAACAAATTTATCAAACAAAACAACATAACAATTTAAAACGCACGATAAAGATTCCTGCCCGGCGCGAGCACCGTTCGCGAGCACCCCTTACAGAGGAGGCACGACGCGCAACGGGGTCGGAGCCAAGCCCGGCAAGCGCTCGCTCTCCGTATTATAAGTACGATCATTTCCGTGACGACCGCGATGATTAACGAGAGCGACGTCCTCACCGTCGGACGAGCGTAACTGCGACGATCGTCCGACGACAACGACGATAATGTGACGACGCTGACTTCTTGTACCATCATCATCGTGACGACAATGCCGCACCGACCCGGGCTCTAACGTGAAGCAGCGCGTTCACATCCGGCCCCCCCCCACAATTGCCCCCCCCCCGACACGGTGACTGATGATGTGATGTGCCCTATTTTTAAACGCGGAAAGGCGCACGCACACGCCGTGAGTCTGAGTCACGGGTGACGAGTGTTTACTTGATTAATTTGACCGCCACGCCGCGGCTCCCGCTTAAACATTCCGTTCAGGCTCCTCTGCAGGTGCTTATTTGTTAAGTCCCGCACGCGCGTGCGTGCGTACGCGCGCACGTGACCGTGTGCGTCTGAGTTTGTGTGGTGGGGAGCGGCGGCCCGGTGGTTAGTGCACTGGGCTACAAACCTGGCAACCTGGGATCGAATCCCGCTCACGGCCACCAACGCCAGTGACGATTTTCTGAACCAGTCACGGGCCTCCCCTAGGTCGACTCAGCCTCAAATGAGTACCTAGTGCCGTGTGAAAAAACGTTGTCACTAGGGAGACAAAGGCCGCCGGGCGTGGTGCTGGCCACCCACCCCGTCGTGTGCCGTGTCGGCTAAAGCGAAAACTGCTTTCCAAATCTGTTCTTTTGGGATATCCGTGTCACTGCGCGTACCTCCTCTCTCCTTCGCGACGTTTCACCTCCCACGTTGGAGGCATCTTCAGGCGTTCCGAGGACTCGCTCAGAGCTCAGAACGACACGGCTATCCCGAAAGAACAGCTTTGGCGAGCGATTCCCGTACATTCAATTCAATTCAACTTTATTTGTCAACTCTACCATATGTACAGGACATACAGAGACTCGAAATACCGTTTCTCTCAGACCCCGGCGTTGTTTACTGTCGTTCTACAAATGACTTGCAGAAACCGACGGCTAATACTTGTTACTTGATGACAACATAATAAAAAAACGAACATGAAAGCATGAAGACACCGCACTGTTCGGTCCGAGAGTAGCCGCTGCATCAGAACGCGCCGCCATTTCCTCAGACCCCAGCGTCGGCACCCACATGGAAGGAAACCCACATCACTACAATCACCGAAAGGAATAACCAGGGCAGCCCTACAGAGTCAAACCGCGAATCTCTGCAACGACCCGCGAACGTGCTAAAGCCGTAGTGAAGCTCTGTTTATGAGTTTAGGTCATGTGAAAAAGTGTGTAAGTGCAGTGCACCCGTCGACATGTTGGAGAAAACGAGCGAGCACACACAGCACTTACACCTTCAAAGATGGTACCAACGTTTCGCTGAGACTTCCACTCAGATTCATCAGGGTTCCCAAAAGCCTTTAATTTTAAACTTAGTACGTGCGCGTACACACTTTTACGCAATGTTTACTCTCTCCAGATTTCCCAACGTAATGGAAGTGAACATTTCTCAACTGGCTGAAAGGAAGGAAAAAAAACCCCGCGCAAAAACAAAAAAAAAACAGAGGTGCAAATCGGAAGTAAAGAAATCTACCGACAAAACCCTGACAGAAAACAACTTTCTAAAAATACTAGAAATAAACAGACACTTCTAAACTTCACAAATCCCCTGGTGGGTTTGGCGCCCTGTGAGGAGGATTAACGCCACCGCGATGCAAACACGCGGGCACCTGGGGCCACCGCGCCACCGACTCGCAGGAAAATCACTCGTGAGACAAGAGTTTTGCCGTTCGTCAAGGCGAGGTGCTGCGATTTTACTTTCTGGGTGAAATCATTGGGGATGTACTATTGCCAGTTTCACGACCTTTCATTGTATTCAAAGCAGCGTTAATCATTTATTTTTTGTAGTTTTGTTTTTTTATTAGTTGTTTTTTTTGTCGTTGTTGACATGCCGTTCTCTCCGCGGCATGTCTACAATTGCCCCCGTGCCCTATGATGGACTGGCGTCCTATGCTGGGTATAACCCTGCCTTGCGCACTGTGTCTGCCGGGATGCGCTCCGGATCACAGCGACCCTGTACGGGCTTAAGCGGTTTCTGACAATGAATAGATAACAATAATACTAGCATTTATAGAGCGCCTTTCACCCGAGAGTCACAAAGCGCTGCACAGGGCTGTGGAGAGAATGACATGTCAACAGCGACAGAAAACGGAAAATAAGTGAGAAATATCCGATGCGGGCTCTTGGATCGAGGGCGCCCGTTCCCCCACGCCGGCGTCGCGAAACGTCGAACGTGACTTTCCAAAATCTTCGGCGAGCGAGCGAGAGAGAGCGCGCAGCGGACACGACGGGCATCCAATCGCACGACGCGGGAATACGACGCGCGGCGCTCGCGAATAAACAGCGCCGCGGCGCCGATTCGCACGCAACTCTTGCGACACGGCGGGCCGTGCGTGATTTGGCAGCGGCCGCACCGCCGCGCGGTGCCCCCGAACAAGCGCGGCCTGTCAGGCGAAGCTAGCACGGCGCAGCTGCGGGCCGCAGAGTCGCAAACAGGGGACGGCGTGTCGCGATGTGACGCCGGCGAGCGGTGGGACCTCTCCGAAGGCGCAAGCGCTCCGTGGCTAAAGCCGGCCCGCGTCTCTCCCGCTGAGGCCCCGTCGCACCAACTCCGCGGGCCGATTCTCGCCCGCCCGCATCTGCCAACGTTTTACGCAATCTTGTTTTTTTATTTAAGGATTCTACACAGGAGTCGAAAGACGTCATGGTCCGAGACACACGCCCACTGCCACG
>JAZEWU010000057.1:1429735-1440604 GCA_036362915.1 Geotria australis | reverse complement strand
AAAGAAGAACTTGTTGCAATGGGGAAACTGTCATATAACCATCACGCTTCGAAGAATCGAATCGAATCCGAATAAACATCTACCTATCGATCGGTAAAGAGCGGCATTCGCCGCGAACGGAACGACGACGCCGCCGACGATAATCGGCGCCGCTCATCGCGGCCCCAGCGCGGGGGGCCGAGCGAACATCCAGAGCCGAGAGTTATTAATGTGTTGCGCGTCTCTAACAAGGCTCACGGGACGCGCCGTGCGGCGGCGCGCCACGGGAACAGACGAGCCGCGTGTCGTTTGATCGCGAGTCTTCTGACAAACGACGCGAGACGCGGGGGGGAAAATATGCCCACCCCCGCCACCCCGTATAGCCTCGGCAGACTTTTGGGGCAAGTGCTCCGGAGCGAGTCGTCGCTGTGAAGGCCAGGACGGTGCCACGCCGGGGCTGGGTGGCCAACACTGCGCCCCGTCGGCCTTGACAACAACAAAGACAACGCTAAAGATACCCCGTATCGCTTTGACAAACTGTGGGGGCAAGTGCCGTTAGCGAGTAGCGCCTATGAAGGTCGACACGGCACGCGAGGGCGGTGACCGGCACCACGCCCGGCCGCCTTTGCCTCCTTATCTGCAACGTTTACACACCGCACCGGGTACTGATTTGAGGCCGAGTCGACCTAGCGGAGGCCCGGGTACCGGTTCGGAAAATCGTCACCGGGTGTTGGTTGGCCGTGAGCGGGATTCCAACTCGGGTCCGTAGCCAGATCTGTAGCCCGGCGTAGCGCCAACCACCGGGCCACCGCTCGCACGTTGCGTGCACGCACGTACGCATGCGCCAGACGCACTTAGCGGAGTGCGGCAAATCTCTGCACATTACCATGCAGCGGCGCTCCCACAACAAGTGTGCCCTTAACCCCTTCGCGGGCCAGTCTCGCGATGCCTCTGTTACGGAGTGTTGGGCGGTTGAGGGGGGCGGTGAGGGGCGCAGCGGGGGGCCACATTGCCACACACTGCTTCCTATATATTATGATGTTATAGGCCAGATAATTAATGAGTGGGGTTTTTTTACTCGTGGGGGGAAACCGGAGAACCGGGAGGAAACCCACGCAGAACAGGGCGAGAACACACAAACTCGGCACAGAAAGGCGCCCGAGCCGAGATTCGAACCCGGGGGCCTTCTTGCTGTGAGGCGCAGATGTCACCACCCACACAGAACAGGGGGAGAGAACACACAAACTCCGCGCAGAAATGCGCCCGAGGTTGGAATCAAACTGCCTCGGGGCAGGACCTTCTTTCTGCGAAGAGGCGCGGATATTACCACCGCGCCGCCCGTTGCAATGCCACGCAATGGCCTGGCACCTATCCAGCTGTTCCCGGAATTGCGATCGCTTGCTTCAGACGCCCTACGATACCAGCAAACGTTGCTCAATACACTCGCCGCCTGCCTTGGCCATCGCTCAAAGTGACCAGGCCCAGAGGGTGATGAAAACACAACAGCAATTTCTCTGAGTGCCAAACCCAAGTACGATGATAATAATAATTTGGCATTTATAACGCGCACATATTCATTCACTGTCGAAAGGTAGTCATTCGACGAGAGAACAACTCGGAGGCGTAGCGAGGAAAGCGCAGAGAGGCGGAGGAGGCAGCCAGGCGGTTTTGCCGGCGCCATATTGCCACACACTGCTTCCTATAGATTATGATGTTATCAGCCAAACAATTAATGAGTGGGAGGAAACCGGTGAACCCGGAGGAAACCCACGCAGAACAGGGGGAGAAACACACAAACTCCACACAGAAAGGCGCCCGAGCCGAGATTCGAACCCGGGGGCCTTCTTGCTGTGAGGCGCAGATGTTACCCACTGCGCCACCCCACCCGTTTAATGATTCAACCAATGTGCTTTCCAGACGAGTCTCGACCGTTTTCGATTCGCTCGGTCGACGCTTCTGTCACCATAACATTGCCCAAGAGCGGAACTTGCCCAACACTTGACGCAATAATAGTGCAAGCGGGGCAACGGTTGGGAATGTCTAGGTACTCCACGTGCCGCCTAATAAATTTCAATTTCAATTCAACTTTATTTGTCAACTCTACCCATATGTAGAGGACAGAGGATCGAAAAACCGTTTCTCTCAGAGCCCGGCGTTGTTTACTTTCGTTCTTCAAATGACCAGCAGAAACCGACGGCTGTAACTTGTTACTTGATGAAAACGTAGACAAAAATTACGAACGTGAAACCACATCACCGCAGCTATGCGGCATCAACCGCGCTGGCATGGGAATCCCACCTGCTGAAGACTTCCCTCCTGGCTCAGATGCACCATGGATTCAGTGGAAGACACTCAACCGCCTGAGAACTAGAACGGGACGATCAAAAGATGCTTTGGTCAGATGGGGCTACAAGACCGGCCCAACCACCTGTGAATGTGGAGAAGCAGACCATACTATGGAACACTGCCTTGTCTGTGCTCTACTACCCAACCTCTGCAGCTCAAAAGACCTTGCGGAGTTCAATGAAAATGCAAGGGGCTGTGTAAGAAAATGGGAAACTGTAATTTAACATCGCGCTTCGAAGAATCGCAAAGAAGAAGAAGAACCGCGCGGTACTCTGCGTCGCGATCCCTGTCAAGTAATACTTGGCATTCCCTGCAAATTCTACCCGACACTTCGAGGCCGAGGAGCAGAAAGACAACGAAAATTACCCAGCATAGCTGGTCTTTCGGGACAGGGCCCCAAGGCAGGGCCGTACCCAGGATGGGACGCCGGCCCATCACCTGGTCCCGGCGGCAATTTAGTCCGCAGGCCACTTAACCGTTGCGGCAGCATGTCTTTGGACTGTGGGAGGAAACCGGAGCGCCCGGGGGAAAAACCTCACGCGCACGCGGGGAGAGAACGTGCAAACTCCACACGGAAAGGCCCCCGTGCCGGGATACGAACCCGGGACCTTCTTGCCGTGAAGTGACGGCCATCTTAGGGGACGCTGGCAGATTTGCCGCTCTTAAGATTGCCAGTTTCGCGGCCTTTCAGTATATTCGAGGCAGCCTTGGTCATTAGATTTTTGTTTCTTTGGTTTTTTTGTCGGTTGTTTTTTTTCTGTCGTTGTTGTCATGCCGTTCTCTCAGCGGCCCTTGAACAGCGCTTCGTGACCCTCGGGTGAAATGCACTCTATCTTCTTCTTTGCCATTCTTCGAAGCACGATGGTCAGCCTCTGGACATCGTTGTCTTTCAGCTCGGCCTCGAAGTGTTTGGGGGGGTCAAGGCAGAAGCGTTCACGTCGCGATCCCTGTCAGGTAACACTTGGTTATTGCCTGCGAATTCTACCAAACACTTCGAGGCGCTCTATGAAATCGCTATTATTATTATTAGATTATCTTCCCGTCTATTGTAACGGCACAGGTGGCAACCCGACCGCGGCGCGTGCGGGGCCCGCTCCGCCGGCGTCTACCAACGACCGCGGGCGCTGCCACCCGAATCGGGCACAGGCGCCGGCGCCACGAATTTAGAAAGTTGAGCGACCGACGGCGCTCAGATTAGCCCAGGCCGCCCCACGCCGCCGCACGGGAGGCTATATTTACTGGGGACGCCGAGAGAAATTCGAGTCGCGGGTTCTCCTCCGGGATGACTTGTAAACAGAAATGTTAAAGAGGGCTTGCAAATGCCCCCTACCCACCACCCGACCTCGCCTGTCGTCCCCCCCCACACAATCCCCCGCAGCCCTCCAACCCCATGTGTTCTGCGCGGTTATTTTTGAAGCCCGGCTATTTCTGGGTTTGCGTGAATGTGGCCGCAGCCAGCTCTGTTTTTAGATGCGACTTGAGCCCCCCACTGCCCTTTCCAAAAAAACATTTTTTTTCCTTTCTTTCGAAAGTTCAAATTAAATTGCTGTTTTGATTTTTGATTTTTTTTAACGGCTAACACCGAAAAGAGCGGCTCTCGAGAGCGACTGTCATACGTCGAGTCGTGAGAACCTGCATCAGTGAAGCCACAGCCATCCTGACAAGATAACGCAGAGCTCCATCGTAAAAAAACAAACTAGCAAAGTACCCGTCATGCGGGTAATTGTGGTTTTCTAATCGTATTACACATTCTTTTCACGTCTATTTTCGTTGACGCTGTCTGCTGACAAGACTGCTTTGACCTTCCCGGACGGTACTAGCTCAAAAGTGAGAATTCAATGCTGAAATACTGTTAAAGTTTCTGAAGAGTATCCAGTACGCGGGACCGTAAAGCTGAAATAATACGTAAAAAGCCTTGGCGGAATCGCTCATAGCCTGTGCTTACGGGAGATTCAAACCCAGTGGCATATTCGAAGCAGCCTTAATCATTAACTTTTTGTCGCTTTGGTTTTTATTGTTTTTATTTCTTTCGTCGATGACATGCCGTCCTCTTCACGGCCCTTGTGCAGCGCTTTGTGACCCTCGGGTGAAAGGCGCTAAATAAATTCTTCTTCTTTGCGATTCTTCGAAGCACGATGGCTACCTTCTGGGCATCGTTGTCTTTCAGCCAAATTGGTGTTGTTATTATTATTATTACCCTCAGTGCAGACGTACAAAGATAGGAACCAGTGGCTCCATTATAAATAGACTGCTACTGTATTCCTGCGGCGTCTTGCCAGGTTTCTCGACGGCAGGAAGGGGGAAGGATGTAATTGAATCCACCACGCTGCGTTCTGGTGTCCGTACCGCTCTCCGCTTGTGTTCCGGCTTCACCCGGATTCTGTGGCAGCATCACCGCCGGGCAACATCACCGCGGGGCGACGTAACCACATCATCGATGCCGGCCAATGTGCGCCGCGGTTTAGCGAACAGGAGCGTGGCGCAGACGTTACCGCTGCGCCACCCAGCCGCCGATGCTAACCTTTTACAACCGTTGACCACGCTACCTCGTTACCCCGCAGTATCCGCTTCAATTCCCTTTCGTCGCATTCATTCCGATCGGGTTTTACACTTCGAAGCCGAGGGCAGCTGAAAGACAACGATGTCCGGAAGCTCAACAGACGCCAAGAAGCCCCCTCAGTCTGGAGCAAGAAGAGAGGCCAACGCCCGCCCGCCTTTAACGCCAGCACTGACTATTATATCTCTAGCTGTTGAAGGGCTGGTCTGCGACTAAAGAAGAACTTGTTGCGATGGGAAACTGCCGTCATATAACCATCACGCTTCGAAGAATCGAATCGAATTCGACTGCTATTATCGCCGTTAAAAGCAACCGGCGCTTTGAACCGCCTGAGACGGTCGGAGGGCCGGCCGCGCGGGGTCGACCGCAAGCCGCACGCCCTGGCGGCTTGGAACATTCCAGAAGCGTTTCACCCGTCGCGGTAGAGACAGGTGATGATGCGACGAGACCAAAACGAGGCCCTGAGCCGCGCACGTTGAAGGCATCGTCAGGCCTTCCGTCAGTCGTCGGATCACGGGGCTCTTGACGGAAATTCGCAGGAGGAGCAGGACGGAACGCCGGACACGGCTAGCCTGATAGAGCAGCTCTTGAGAGCAACTCACAACAGGAGAGAGGAGAAATCCCGGTCAGGGCTATCCCAAAAGAGCAGCAGCTCGTAGGAGCGATTCTTGCCGTGTGTCGAGCCGTAAAAAAACCCGCGTCGATAAACCGTCAGTCGGCGGAACCCACCCAAGAAAACAACAAATACGAGGCGGCCGAGAGACGGAGGGGGGCCCGACAAACATGCCGCTCGGAGGTGTTTGTCGTCGAGACATCGTCGGACCCCGGGCCGAGCGCATTCTTGCCGGTGTCGCAACTCGGCGCGCCGCGTGTCTAAATAAAGAACCTCCGAGAGAGGGTTTTATGCAAAGTGCTCGCACGCAGGGTTTTTCATTCTTCCGCCAGACTTCCTTCTGCGATTTATATTTAGCCGGCGGTGCTTCTCTCGGGCGAAACCTCTTCCTCAAAGCGACGGCGAACTGGACGTTTTCGCGCCGCGACGCGCGACGGCGATTCGCAAACGCTTCGGAGGAGGGAAAGCGAACGGAGAGGGTCGCTCTCCGTAGCTGCTCTTTGGCGGCAGCCGGGTCGAGCGTTCCTCCTCTCTCCTTCGCGGCGTTTCTCCCCCCCGCGAACGTCGGAGGCGGCATCGGGCTTTTCGGAAAGCCGGCCGTCCCGAAAACGCGGCCGTGCAGAGAGATTCGCACGCATCGAGCAGTGAGAAGCTACACCGCGCGGTGTCACAGGAAGCCCCGTAGCCACAGCTTGCAAGCTCCCCGAGAAATTCTGCCGTGATAATAAAGTTAAATCTGATACGAAGCGTCGTGAGTTAGATAGCGAGGGCGTTTCATCTGAGACGTTATTTTGCACGGTTTGGGGGGGGGGGTGGAGATTCGTGCGGTAATTTCTAACTCGATCTGTCGTTATCACGGTGTGCTGTTTCCATGTGTCAAGGTTTGCCCGCCATATCTTCGACTTAGACACAACCCGAAAGGCAAACAGCTGCTATCTGCTGTAGATACGCACCTGGACCACACTCTCACCGGACAGTGGGAAACCGCGGCACGCCGAGACCTTTCAGTGTATTCGAAGCGGCCTTAATCATTTAAGTTTTGTTGCCTTGGTTTTTAATAGTTGTTTTTTTTTCTGGCGTTGTCGACATGCCACGGCATAGACTCCCGATTAAAGATTACGGGAGAGTGATGTCACGGTGACATCACTGCGATGCCAGAATAATGGCGGCGAGCCAGAAAGCTCGCTTGTTATTCTCGTCACATCCAGGGCTATGCCCGGGATGTCTTCGGACTGTGGGAGGAAACCGGAGCGCCCGGCGAAAACCCACGCGGACACGGGGAGAGAACACGAAAACGCTACACGGCAGCCGAATCGGGAGTCGAACCCACGGAATTCTTGCTGTGAGGTACTCACTGCACCACTATGCAGCCCTCGTGACTCTTTTGTCAGCGAGGATTCGAAGTCGCGTGGGTTGGGAGCCGTCGGTACAAATGCAAAACGACACATCTATCAACAAGATAGGGGGGGATCAAGGTAGAAGCGTTCACGTCGCGATCCGTGTCAAGTAATACTCGGTATTTACCAGCAAATTCTACCAAACACTTCGAAGCCGAGCTGAAAGACAACAACGTCCAGTAGCTCAACAGATGCCAGAAGCCCCTCAAGCCTGGAGCAAGAAGGGAGGCCAATGCCCGCCGTCTTTAAGGCCAGCACTGACTAATATATCTCTAAATGTTGAAGGGCTGCCTTGCAACTAACGAAGAACTTGTCGCAATGGGAAACAACTCTCATATAACCATCACGCTTTGAAGAATCGAATCGACTTCGAACAAGATAGTGCCGTTTGGGGTATTGGCCGAGTGTGCTGCTTTACTGGGGTCACGGTCCACCCTGCACACGTTGTCCCTCACGGGCAACGTGTGCTCGCTGCCCCACGGCCCACGGCGGCAGCTTTAAACGGAGACGCCGAGCGGAAAACGCCACCGCAGTAAAGTTTATCGCCGTAATGCTCCGACGGTCATAAAATGTGTTGGTTCGCCTGGGAAATCTCTGAAGGTTCTTAACGACAACGATCACACCGATGTTATTCTCTGCAGCGCTTTGTGACCCTCGGGTGAAAGGCGTTCTATAAATGCTAGTATTATTATTATTATAACGCGCGGCAAGGCGTTTGTTAAATATCGAAGGGGGTTTTCTTCTTCGTTGCAATTCTCGGAAGCACGATGGTCAGCCTCTGGACACCGTTGCGTCTTTCAGCTCCTTGGCTTCGAAGTGTTTGGTAGAATTCGCAGGTAAATACCGAGTACTACTTGACAGGGATCGCGACGTGAACGCTTCTACCTTCTTGATCCCCCTACCTGTCGCTCGGCGATTAACAACCGCGAGCACGCGCCTCAACGCACGGAGAACGGCCGGCACGGTGAGGCAGAGAATGTTTTAAAATTCACCGCGAGAACCTCCTTGCTTGTTGTCCCGCCAGCGCCGCTACACCGTGGCCGCACAACGAGCCACGGGTACGCGCCGCCACGATTATCACATGGGCCGAGGCGTCAACGGAAACACGATCCGATCACGTACGTCCCGCGAGCGCCGATGATTTAGCGCAACTTTCGCCACGCGGACAGCAGACGGGGAGGAACAAAACTTGTTCGACGCGCATCTCACCGAGACACGGTTTTAAACAAACGCAACCACGGCGCGATGCCGTACCGCGCACAACAATACTCCCATCCGTCAATTTTCTAAACCGCTTGTGGTCCTGGTGAGGGTCGCGGTGGCAGCAGTCCAAGGAGAGTGGACCAGACCATAACCTTTCCTCAGCAACAAATTCCAGCTCTTCCTGGGAAGGGAGGATTCCCAGGCGTTCCCAGGCCAGCCGAAGGATGTAATCCCTCCAGCGTGTGACGCGCGCGTGTGGGTGTTGACCTTCATAGGTGCTCGCTAACGGCACTTGCCCTTACAGTCTGTTAAGGCTACACGGGTGATCTTTGTTTTGTGTGTACGTGTGTGGCGCCACCACAGAACGGTGGCCCAGCGGTTAGCGCTATTCTGGGCTACTAACCCGGCTATGACCCCGAGTTTCGAATCCCGCTCACGGCCACCAACAACCAGTGACGATTTTTCCAAACCGGTCGTGGGCCTCCCCCCCCCCGGGTCGACTCAGCCTCAAAATTAGTACCCGGTGCGGTGTGTAAACGTTGCAACCGGGGAGACAAAGGCGGCCGGGCGTGGGTGCTGGTCACCCACCTCACCGTGCGCCGTGTCGACTCGCTGACGGCACTTGCCCCTACAGTCTGTGAAGGCTATACGGGGGAGGGGGGGGCTCATGCTGATATTGTTGCTGATTTTCCGTTCTCTGTTGTTGTTGACATGTCGTTCTCTCCGCAGCCCCGTGCAGCGTTTTGTGTGTGACCCTCGGGTGAAAGGCGCTCTATAAATGCTGCTGATATTATAATTTATTGTCTTTGCCGTGCGGGTGCCGTGCCGCGGGCGCCCCCTCTCACCTGTGGACGCGAGGACGCCGGGCCTGCGCGGAGACACGAGGTCCAGAGGCTGCTCGGGCGACGTTCCATCTGGAGAGAAATGCGATTCAGATTCGTAAATTGTCTGCAGCATCATCGTCGATCCCGGGCCCAGCAGAGACAACATTGGGGCTGCAGCCGCCACCCAGTCCTCCGGTCGCCCTTTGTCGGCCGATTCACTTCGGACCCCCGATCCACTTCGGACCCCCGATCCACTTCGGACCCCCGAGCGCCCCTCGTTGGCGTCCCAAAAACAACTAAAACAACCAAACAGAAAAATTGGTTTCCAAACTATCGTCTTTTCTTCCGGCGGCTCGAACGAATGTTGAAGTTTTTGCAGGGCTGAGAAGTAAAAGTCCGAAGATGATGATAGAAAGAATCGCGTGGTGATGCTGGCTGGTTGGTGGTTGGTGGTGGTCACACTCGTTCACCCTCTTCCAACCTTCGACGCTCCGTCCGCTAGATTCTCCGCACAGTTCCGAGCATCGCTGTGTTGAACGAGCGAGCGTAAAGAGACGGACGGCATCGAACAGCGACGAAAAAAAGTTCCTCGGTTGCCGTTGATGTTGAATATCCTTGGTTGTCGTGGTCACTGTTTTGTGTCCGCCGTTGTTGTTTATGTTGTCATTCAAGTCGTAACGTCGGAGAGAGAGAGAGACAGCTTCGCGGGCGCGACCAACAACATAATCCACGGAGCATACTACAAACTGACCATCTTTGTCAGTATTTGCGAAGTGACAACAAAACTTTGCCGGCCCGACTCAACGACAGCAGCTTCACGAGCGTCGCCGCATGAAAAGAACGAGTGAAGAGAAGAAAAAAAAACCCCCACCGCTGGCTACCCTCTCGTCTACTCGATCTAACTCTACCACACCGCGTGTCCGTGTCTCCCTCTAGAGACAGCTGGAGACAGACATGCGGGAGGTAGACAGACACAGACGAGTGCCGAGGCAGCGGCAGAGAGACGCGCGCAGAGAAACAAACGATAGGCCGACGGGAGCGAGAGGCAAACGCGCGCACTGTATTTGCCACCAGCTCAGACTGAAAATAGCACGAAGCGTTTGGGGGGTGGTGGTCGGTAGGAGGAGTGTCAGATAAAATTAGCTCCCGCGGCATGGCGGTCACATCGACGGGGCGGGAGGGAGCCAGCCAGGCAGGCAGGGAGGAGGGTTGGTGGGCGAACGTACTTCCCCCCCCCCGAGACAAAGGCAAAGATCGCCCGTGTAGCCTGGACAGACTGTAGGGGCAAGTGCCGCTAGCGAGTAGCAGCAGCTGTGAAGGTCGACGCGGCACCACACAGAGGGGGGTGGGTGACCGGCAACCACGCCCGGCCGCCTTTGTCTCCCTAGTGGTAATGTTTACACACCGCACTAGGTTACGCGTTTGAGGCTGAGTCGACCTAGGGGAAGGACCGGTTCGGAAAATCGTCACTGGTGGTGTTGGTGGCCTTGAGCGGGATTCGAACTCGGGCCGACAGATTTGTTGCCCAGCGCACTAACTAACCACTGGGCCACCGCTTCCCCCAAGACAAAGATCCCCCCCCCGTATAGCCTTAACAGACTGTAGAGTCAAGTGCCGTTAGCGAGTAGCACCTATGAAAGTCGACACGGAACACGAGGGGGTGGGTGACCGGCACCACGCCCGGCCGCCTTTGTCTCCCTAGTGGCAATGTTAACACACCGCTTACCCCCCCCACACACACACACACTCTCTCTGGCGAGCGATGCAGCAAGCAGGGGCGCACCTGCCCGAGCCAAGGTTCGGTCGTTAACTCGGGTCGTTAACTCGGGAATCGGGTTTGCGAGCGGGATTCGCGGCTCTTGCTTTTTGGGTTTTATGGTCGCGTCCCTCGCAGCCAGCAAACCCGCCCAACCCCCCCACCCCCCCCCGACCGAGACGGCGGGCCGTCCG
>JAZEWU010000057.1:1311012-1333026 GCA_036362915.1 Geotria australis | reverse complement strand
GTTCGTCACACACCCGTGATCCAGGCGTTTGAAGGCAACGGTTGGGGAATCACGCAGATTTATGACTCCAAACGTTGGGGAATCACCCACATTTATAACTCTCCAAACCCGAACGTTATGCGAAGTGGCCAGGAGATGGCAGTACAGGATTAATTGTGAGCGACAGAAGGTACTTATTCAGTCTGTAATGGGAGGCTATTTTCCTACGTACATCAGTACACTAATGAAATACAGCAATTGGTCTCCTGATGCTGGCACGCAATAGCCTAATATTTCCATGACGAGTGGAGGTTTCACGTCCACTGTGAAGCAGACGGCACGTATTTTAAATGTATCCACCTGCAGTGTTAACCATAGCCTGCCGGTTTCGAATCGCAGAGTTTAGCAATTATTGGCAAAAAGTGTTACTGTAACTGGGCCATAGCGGGTTGTGTACCTAACTGGTACTACAGTTAAGTTTCACCAGACAATGCAGTGTTCTCCAACACACACACCGCCATTAACAAGGATAAACATCCCCCAAGCAAGACCTTCCGACACGTTTTGCGACTCAATTGTACTTTCCTTTGTTCAGGACCAACATTAACACAACGTTCATCAAGCCACAACACCACGTGCACAGCGTGTTCATCTCTTTTTATTAGTTATTTTAAACTCATCATAAACTAAACATCCCGAAACGCAAATTCGTACCATTTTGCTAAAGAGGTCAACAAAGTGAAACGGAAGACACGGGCAAGAATCCCCTCAGTGTTAATGTAAAATGTGGCTTACAACCACATGGGCCCATCGGGGAGTATTTTGAATAGCTAAGGAGGGGGGGAATACAGCAATTCTGGGGGCACGGCCTAAGGCCTCATTATTACTCCTTCCTGTCCAAAAATATGGGACAGCTGCTCCCTTTGCCCCCTGTATTCATGGGCCCAGGTTGTGCGGTCATGATGGCAGGCCGACAGAGGCCCAGTGTAAAGCACTCAGAGATAAGAGGCCATATCAGTGACCCGTGCTACCAAGCCATGAAACCACAGGCCAGTTACGACCGCTCGCATTTCCAGGTGACGTACCATTTACCTGGGCTGCTCAACAAACACAAGGGGTTTATTTATCGCTCGGATATAACCACAAGCGTTCACAGTGATGCCCAATTTACCCAGCAACTGGTGGAGCAAATGAATTAAAGGGTCATCGCATAAGCAGCACGGGGCATGGGGAAATTAGGGCCTTATTATGGAGGCATGCGGAGTTCAGTGAAGGTGCAGGGGGCTGTGTAGGAGGGTGGGAAACTGTGGTTTGGCATCGCGCTTCGAAGAATCGCAAAGAAGAAGAAGATGGAGGCATGCATCAGGCAGGATCCTGCCCTAAGGAGCCCTCAACACATGGATAATGTGTAGACTTGTGGTCAATTGGATTTGTGCTCGTCCCGTTCATAATGAATTGCTAACAGTGTAATTGTAACTGCAATTTCAGCTAACAATGCTGTTGTAGGTCTCATTATAATTGGCCGTAGGCCTGACATGCGGCAGCTCTGGCTCACTAGAGAGACCACCTGTGTGGCGGTTGAGACTGTGATATGGGGAAACACTCCTCTGGTGCCCTCGCCCAGATGTAAACTTAGGTGCCTCACAACACAAAACAAACAGAATTTTAGAACTATCGTTGTGTTCATTGAGCTTAAGGCTGGGGGTCAAGGTAGAAGCGTTCACGTCGCGATCCCTGTCAGGTAGTACTTGGTATTGCCTGCGAATTCTACCAAACACTTCGTAGCCGAGCTGAAAGACAACGATGTCCAGAAGCTAGCCATCGTGCTTCGAAGAATCGCAAAGAAGAAGAAGCTTAAGGCTGTGTTTAATTGTGAGCAGTGTAGGCTGTGCCTTGGTTTAGGCTCAGGATTAACACTTAGCATTGGGGTTGAGTTAGATATTAGTGTCATGCTTAGGATTGTCTACTGGTAAACTCTAACATTACATTTTTTCAGTTTGGCATTTAGTGCCAGATTTAAGGTTAAGCACAGGCTGAAGGGTCAATGTGATTGTTCAGCCAATAGGGCTGGGTTTATATTTTGTGCCAGCGTGATTGAGGATCCGATTTACGTCAGTCAAAGATCACAGTCATCAATGACAACACAATATATGTGAATTTTTCAAAAGGCCACATCAACCTAAGTAAACATCGGTTGCCTGAATGACGACGTGGACCTACTGGGTCAAGGTGGCCAAGACTTGAGCGAGTGATTATTTTACATCCATCGCGTCCATTACGCCGCTAGCAGTCACGCCAGAGCACAAGCAACAACGCACGCCGTAGCAGCCCCAAGTGGCCGGGCCATGGCATGTTATCACTCGGCACGCGGCCGCTGACCGGCTCGCGTGCTACATTAACGCATTAAAGCATTGCTACAGTCGACTCGCTAGTGTATAACTCGTTAGTGTCACGGCGGCTCCGTACGCAAGTCTACAACGTGCGGGGTAGAGTGCTGGGGGCCTCGCGCTTACGCATCACCCCGCATCGTAGGCTACGTGGAAGCGCTGCCCTCCCAGATCAACCTCCTTGTCCAGGACATCGCCGCAATTTAACCAGTGCTCCCCCTACGCGACTCTCGTCTAAGACACAGCTCATTTCCAAACCAAAATAAAGCTCTATAAAGAAGGCACGTCTTTTAATCGATTTCAGTTTGCATTCCACGCCCCGACCTTCCCCAGGGATTTTACCCATGGCCAACTGCATCAAGGTTTTCGCGATTGGACCTGGGAGGGCTGCGGTACGGATATACGGGAATAGGAGCTGGGTGTGTGGCTCAGTGCGGGCCCCGTCACTCCTCCATGGACTTGATGAAGGCCTCGTAGCCCTTCTCATCCATGAGGCCGTCCAGCTCGGTGGGCTGCTCCAGCTTCAACTTGATCAGCCACCCTGCAGCATACAAGTGGAGACGCAAGCCCACCGTGCGTCACCCCCACAGTAATGGACTCGTATTGTAAACATTTTCAACACATTTGGGGGGGGGTGTTCCTTTGTCTCCTAAAATCAGGCGAATCTGAAATACTAATGGGTTTTTTTGCTTTTAATAAGTGCTCTTTTCGATAAACACACATTTTATTTTGCTTTCATTAATTCACGTACGAGTGTTATGCAATGCCAAGCCACGGACCCTTATCTCAAACCCTCTGCATTTTACACAGCGCATAGTTGCACAGACGCTTTAACGCACACATGCTTTTTTACAGGCCTCTTTATGGCTCAGTTTTGAAATTTCGCACCCCAATAATAGTTTACAGTCACTTGAATGTTTAGAGATTTCTTGGGAAAGGTCAAACACCTCTGGGAAAAAGCATAGCACCACTAAAAGCTCTCCATCTATATACCCCGACAGCATATGAACTCCATGGCACCCAGCCTGACGTAGGCCCCCTTGTGAAAAACAAATTCTAATTAAAATAATTTAAGTCGAAAAAAGTAACCACTCAACAAAATGAACCTTATTATTTGGGGACGTTGCCTGGTTGGCAGTGATGCCCAAGCACAAATAACAGTGCAATTAATTGGCATAAATCATCTTTACATAAAGCGTACTGCAGAGCTGGAGTGGGAATTTGTTGCCAGCGACCTGCCATTCTGCTTATTTGTGATTTCCCCGTACCTCCGAGCCGTGGTCTCTCTTCGAGAGTGAGCAAATTACTGCCCAGCGGCGCACTGCAAGTTGAAACTATTATTGTTACGGTGGGGAAACGAGAGGCGGCGGTGGTGCCGAGGATGACCTCACCGTCGTCATAGCAGGACTTGTTGACGAGGCCGGGATTCTCTGTGAGGGCGGCGTTCACCTCGGTCACGCAGCCCGTTACAGGCGAGTAGAGCTCGCTCGCCGCCTTCACGCTTTCCAGCGAACCAAACTCCTCTGCACGAAAACCAGACACATGGTAAACGCACAAACAATAATAACAATGTCATTGTTTTCATATAGCGTTATTCACACAAACTGCATTTCAAAACCGCAGATTTTGTGATAATAATAATAGCATTTATATAGTGCCTTTCACCCGAGGGTCACAAAGCGCTGCACAAAGCTGCGGAGAGAACGACATGTCAACAACGACAGAGCACGGACATGCGGAAGAGTAGCCAGAATTGAAACCAACAATTGCGCCAGCTCTTTGATCATATATTTGGATATGTGGCCAACGCCATTAACGACTGTGAGAAGAAACTGGAGTACCTGGATAAAACTGATGCATGCGAGGGGGATAACATTTAATACCCGTCACGATGGGATACAGATGAAATGCTCAGGTTTACACACCACACCAGATACTTATTCAAGGGTGGGGACAACCTATGGGAGGCACAGGACCAGTTCGAACGCAGGTGGCCGGGTTCACAGCACGGTGCGCTCACCGTGCTGCACCGCACATCTATACAGACGAGTGCACATCAGCGCGCGTTGCATTCAACAGCAGCCAACGTACCCGCACGCAAACACGCAGATAGCAGGAGCGCCGGGGCTCCAGGCTGCATGCTGAGCTTGCCGCCACGTTGGCCAAGCTTATGGTCTTATCCCGCTCAGCCTTGACGTCTGCTAATACCATTCATTCAAATGAAACGTCTCTAAGCTGTTGCTAATGCACCGATTAATGTTGAAATTGCCAATTCTGAGGCAAGACGCTGTGCTGCCAAGTATTGCTGCTGATTTTTGCCGCACCAACTCTGCCTGTTCCACAGACACTGATGTACAAAGTCCCGCGATGTTGCAGCAAGCTCCCCGTGTGTGTCGTTATGTAACCACTCCTACTCGTTTCCAGCTCTCACGCACTTGTTTGCCTGGTAAGTTGGATTGGTTCCTCATTCTCCAGTTTCCCACAGACTAGAAGTCACTTCAAAGTGGTCATGAGAATCCATTGGCTGTTCTGACACTGCTGGGAAAAAGCGTTGGGCAGTGTCACATCAACGGTTGTCGTCCTATGGAGCGTTGAAGCCTTGTCATGGGAACATTACATTTCCACCTTTTACCAATGGAGCTGAGTGGCACCACATTGCTGGTTGGAGAAGGGAGACATTGACTTGAATGTGTAGTTAATGATCTAGGAATTCAAAACTAATAGATTTCTGCCAATCCACTGGTGGAGGAAGGTTTCTAGAAGGCATGTCGGTCATGGTGGTTGTTTGACTGTAATTCGCCACGTTAGTCTCAGTGGGTTGGTGAAATGGGGTGCACAGGAACAGTTCTGATATCACCTGATGCTGATGTTAGGGGTGATTAGGAATTGAACTCAGGTGCATTTGGCATGCACTAACTGCTGTGTCACCACTCCCACCACGTTTGAAGCAAACTTAAGTGTAAAGCACCTTGATGTGACCTATAGACGAAGGGCGCAATGTAAATGTATTAAACATATTGCACGTGTTCTACATTACTCCCTTAAGCCTTCCAGTCTTAAAACTATCCAACCACTGTCCTTGCCATTAAATGCTCCTCACTCACTCCGCTTGCAAACCCCGACCAGAACAGCCCCTTGACCCCATCATGCCACGCAATCCACTAAAGCAGAAAGCACCTGCACATGGCGTATCAACTGTGAATCCGATTTCCACTCAGCTCTTAATTTTTTTTCACCGAGGTATGAAAAGTCAGCTTATGCGTGGCGGAATTAGTTCAGTTAACCCCGCTTGCATCAACTGCAGAATTCGAGTATGCACTCAAGTGCCCCCCGCCCTGAATTCCACATAAGAATCCAGCCCGAGCGGTAATACACATTCCTGTGACGGAGCTGCACAACTCAC
Source organism: Geotria australis (assembly GCA_036362915.1). Classification (NCBI taxonomy): domain Eukaryota; kingdom Metazoa; phylum Chordata; class Hyperoartia; order Petromyzontiformes; family Geotriidae; genus Geotria; species Geotria australis. Next base: position 1,327,257 of record JAZEWU010000057.1, on the reverse strand, counting down.
GTGACAACTCATGAGAATGCCAGTTGTTTGTATTGATCTTGAGTGGTCCATCAACTTGAGTTGTGGGAGAAATTAAGCCAACTTAAGTCATTCGACTCGTTGACTGTTCATGCAAAAAGGAGGAACTAGCTGAAACTGGCTGCATTCGCATGAGCCTACAGCAGTGCGAGTGACGGTCACTCAAGCTACCTAGGGAGAGGGTGTAGGTGGCCACAGTGGAGCTACCAAATTTCTGGAAGGCTCAACCAGGAACAGGTGGTGAGCTGGCAGGCCCTCTGTCTGCCCACTCAATCACACACTGCTCAGGTAGCCCCACCCTTAACCCAAATTATGATTCCAGCATGAGGCCAGAACATTTTAAACACAGTACAAAACCATGGTTTATGCAACAGCTGCTGGACACTAGAAAATCTTTCTGATACCCAGGACTGTCCGCACCAAACCCCGGGATGTTGGAAGATTTAGGCCACTCACCCAGCTGAGCTAGCTTGGTGCCTACTTCGGGCAATCCGCAGTACACCACATCACCCAGTGCCTCCTGGAACGCGAAGAGGGGTTTACAGGGTGAGACATTGGGGTTGAGGGCAACAGGCAGTGAATGATAAACAGTGGAGACGGTAGCAAAAATGTTACGTAAAACAACTGCTGTTTAAGGAGCTGCAACATTTCCCAACCTTTACGAGTTACCTTCACACACACACACACACGTGTGCCCCTGCACACGCACACGTTAACTCTGTGGCCGGAGCAGCAACTGTCTAAATGTGCACATTAACTTGTCGAGCTCATATTAACTTATTTGTCCGATGTGTTTTCAGGTTGTGCCACACGTTGTCTGATCCTCCACACACAGGGAGATTCCTGAAGAGGCTCTCAGCACGTGCAGCAAAACGTGGAATATCATGCCGAACAACACGTAGGGCAACCTGAAAATGCGATTCATATTATTATGTTAGATTCTATACACACCGTGGCATTGTCAATGACCTCTACAAGCTCAATGAAATACACAAAGTGGTGTTTGCATAATTATTGAACACACAGGTCTATACCCGACTGCTCTTAATCTAAGCACAGCTTCAAAAACAGTCCAGTCTGTACTGGCACAGCCTAAACTACAGGCATAGGTCAGAGTGGTCTACAACTGTCTTTGTGGTACATCCTGTTTTGCTGCCCCTTCGCATGTGCAAATATGTAGAAACATTCCAGCTCATATTTTCTGAGCTCAGCCAACTCCGAGGCCTTAAAAGCAATAATTATTGCAACTCTGTACAGTGTTGATAATATTAGCATAACTTGAGAGGCTCATGCCCTCAGCTCACAAACTTAGCGGCTGGTACACAGGTAGGGGATACAGGGAACAAAAGCAGAAACGTGTGCAAAGCATGGAGCGATGCGCACGCTTCATTTTCACTTAGAAACAGGAAGGAAAACACGTGGATATGGTAACATATGCACGTTGGACACACTGCATTGAGTGGACAGAAACAAAAGTGGGCTTGGGCAGGAGGCATCACCAGCAGGTATGACTGCCGGTGGTCGACTCTAATTAGAGGCAGCTAGAGGAGCTCACAATCCTAAGAGTTGGGCTACTGTGGAAATGGAGCAAATCAAATAAACCTGTGTCAGATCTAAATGGATTGTTCCATAGTGTACATTGGCAACAGATTGGGGGGCCCTTCATTGTACAGTGGACAGATCATGGCTAGTAATAATGACAGGTGCCGTTGCGTGAACATTATAGACAGGGGCAATGATACAACGGCTGCCATTCGCCACTAAGTGACAATGACGTCGCCAGTTCACTTGTGCCAGGCTAGGTGCATCCATGAGTGACACAACCACGTCACTACAGAGGTGGTTAAAACGAGCAGGCAAAGACCAGAGGTCAGTGGTGCCACTCACCTGGGCATATTGGCTGATACCCACAGTGCCCACTCCACCTTCCACGAGGATCCACTCGTGCTTGTCCGAGTATTTGCGGGCTGCGGGGAGCATGGAGAAGTAATCCTATAAGATTCCAATAATAGACACTGAAATCAATAATGCAAACAATGCGTAACTTCGGGCAAAATGTATTGTTGAAAATGTAGCACGCGTTGAATAATGTGATTACAGAAAATGTGTAAAGTATTAGTGGGCATCGCGCTGCCGATTTACTGTAAAGTATTTACGGGCTAAGTGTGGCAATATCACGTGGGTCGAAGATGCCTCGAGGCGGCATTTGTTCTTTATTGTGAAGCCTTGCTTGGCAAGTCAAAAACAGTCATTATATACCCTATTTATAACTGCCACCCAGTTCTGCCTGTCCTCCCAAAAGGGAGGTTCCACTTTGTTACAAGCCCCGGAATGGCATACATCTTAGAGTTGGTTTGGTGTCGAAAGCGATTTTTGTTGAATTTAAGTGGCAAGGCAATGTGGGAAAAGCGATTAAAAAAACTCTCATTCTGACACAATCTGTCCAGATATTTCCTTGACAGGTGCAGAGGGTGGGTGGGTGGTATGGCATCCTTACAAATAAATAATATCCAACTATTTCCCCAACTAATGTCTGGTTAGAAATATCTACGGATTTAATCATTTTGAGTAAATCTCACCAAATTCAAATTCAAACACAAACTCAAAATAAAGTACACATGGAAGACGTCATGATACGAGCCAGGAATAGCGGCTCACATTTGTGGTCCAACGTTTTAGAGGTAAGGTTGGTAGTGATCAGGCAGAGATGTGTAAAACTCGCAAATACACTTGGCTGCAAGGCGGTAGCGCAGTAGGTAGGTCCGTGAACCCATCTGTCCTGGCATTTAACCGCACATGCAAAGGACTACAATACAGTGATCTTAAAAGGATGTAGGGAACCATCTGAATCCATGACCCCCTCATGACCTATATGTCAATAATTAAACTGTTAACTCCTATTTTAATAATCTACTTTACGGAAATGTACCGCACATGTTTTCACCTGTGTAATTTATTAATGTTCAGTCTGTACTTTGCAATGGTTATTGCACACTGTGCAGCATATAATACATTTATGGCTACGATAATGTAGCATAAACAGAAACAGCAATATATGAAAAATCCATATGAGCCACAAAGACAGGACTTTCATTGACCTTTAATTTGGTCCAAATCTTGCTCAACGCAACCACCGTCTCATAGTAAAGATCTCCTCTTATCCGCTGTGATGAGGGAGCAATATCACAGCTTCTATAATCTGCGTGGTTAGCCACAAATTTACCCATGGATAAAAAGAGTTTTTGCAGACTCCACAGCTGCCATGGGTAATAGAGAAGTTGCAGGTAATTAGGCCATCGCAAAGAGTTATCCTGTACTGTATTAAGGTTGGACTAACCATTTTTATGCATTTGCACGGCCCACTAAGCGGAGACCTAGAGGCCGACCCAGGACACGCTGGAGGGATTATATCCTTCGGCTGGCCTGGGAACGTCTGGGAATCCCCCAGGAAGAGCTGGGGAATATGTTGCTGAGGAAAGGGATGTCTGGTCCACTCTCCTTGGACTGCTGACACCGCGACCCTCACCAGGACAAGCGGTTTAGAAAATGGATGGATGCTTTGTTATTACCACATAACTTGCATTGCTTTCGATGACAAGAAAAATATACACAGCAACGGTGCAGTACTTATTTGCATAGAACACGCTGTAATTGCTTTAATTTACAACCAAAGTTATATCCTTAGGGTATTATAAACGGGTTGTCAACTTGTATAAAACGTCTTACGATCTCTTCAGTAACTTCGTGAATTGTCCACACACTGTGTGCCACAACAACACACAATCACACAATTCAACCCGAACGATCGCCAGACGCACAACCACAATAACAACTATACAGTACTGTACAGTACCGTACTTAAAACAATATTTGAGTGGCCTAGCCCACCGGGATGAACTAGTAGTTTACGCCGAGCAAGAGTTCTCGTTGCCAGGCAGACCGCCTAGGCCATGCCGGCCAGCCTCGAGGAGGCGGGCAGCCGTGAGGCCCCGACGCGAGAGTGACCCCCCTCCCGCCGCGACCCCCACAGTCCTTAACTACCTTACACCCCGGATCCTGGGATCCTCGGGTCCCCATGTCTCCCCGACTTCGGCATCCCTTTGAGCCTCCAAGTATTGGGACCCCGGTGTCCTTGAGCCCGTGTTTAGTTACCCCCGAGCGGCTCCTGGACCCCCTTGGACCCCAGGGTTCCGGTGCCTTGCGTCCCCCTAACACAGTTTCCAAATAAACCCCCCTACGCCTCCCCGGGCCAGACCCTGTGGTGCCTCATCTGCTGGGTTTCCACGACCCGTGCGTGAGTCCCCAGGGCATGCAACCCCCGTCCTCCCTAATCTCCGGACCCCCTTCCCGCATGAGCCACAGGGTTCCGGACCCCCCGGTATTCCCGGTCGCGTGTTCCCCAACTCGTGTCCTTCGACCTTTGGACTTCTTCGAGTGCCCGGTTATTTGACAGCTCATAGACCCCTCTTTGCCCCCGTATTCCTAGACCCCTGCTAGCCTCAGGGGTGTTCTCGACAACCCAGAGTTCCCCCACCTCTCTGTCCCAGAACCCTGGATACCCCCTTAGGCCCCTCGGGGGTACCCCCAGCCCTCATCCATCGCCTGTCCCCGCCGATACCCCCAAAACCCACGGGACCCCGGCTCACCTGCGGCCGCCAAGCCGGTGGAGTGCAGTCCCCGCGCGGGCAGACCCCACGCCGCCCTGGGGTCCGGAGTGACCCCCGCGACGCGGGGTGTACCCCGGCAGGCCGAGCTCCTCAGGCCGCCGAGCAGCAGCCGCGCTCCCCGGACCGCCGACACAGACAGTGACGGAGACATGTCTGCCTTGTGTTTCTGTCGGTGCGTGTCTCAAAGTGCACCTAGCCTGGCACGCTGCGGTCACGTCACCGGTACTTAGCGGCGAATGGCGGCGGCTGCTGCTGTTGTGTCTGTCTCGCAGAAACCACACGTGTGTGTGTGTGTCCCTTTGCCCGAGTCCCAACCTCCTGCTCGTCCTCTCTCTCCTCCTTCCTTTAATCCCACCACGTGTATATTGAAATCCCCGGTCAGAGCCTGCCCGGACCTAACCCGAACTAGAACCGGTGTCCGGTGCAGTCCGGCCGCCAGCACCAAGTGAGAGGGGTTGTGAGCAGCACACACGGACACGTGGTGATTACACAGCTGCGGTAGCAGTGATGGCAGCAGCAGCGGCGGCGCGACAGGAGCAGAAGGAGGAGACGAGAGGAGGAGAGGGAAGGTGTGGACGGGAGGGAGCACGCACATTGGCTGGTGGAAGTGGCCGCCCCGAGGTCACACTTCACAATGAGGCGCTCTCTCCCCCGTCTCGTCACTGCGCTGCTTATCGCGCCACGACCAGGACGGGGTGTCGCTTTCCCCACGGGCCATAACATACGTTTCAAACAACAAAGACAAAGATCCCCCGTATAGCCTTAACGGACTTTAGGGTCAAGTGCTGTTAGCGAGCACCTATGAAGGTCGACACGGCACACGAGGAGGTGGGTGAGTTGGGAGATGCAGTGTGCCGGAGTCCCAGTCAGCACGAATATCAGAACAAATTACGAAGTTAACGTGCCGCGTGTAGACGTGACAATTATAACAATGGCATTTACTCACCCACGAAAGCTTCACTGGGTCTCAAGACTGTTTTTCAGGAGGATCCTGCATTGGGATGTTTGGCCAATTCCATTAATTATAGTTTGATTTGACGAGAACCCTCCTCGCGAAATAGCGCTCTTCCCACAATGCAATTTTACTTTTAGTGAGTCTGAGTATTACTCCAGTTTTAAAAGTTTATAATAAGATTCTCATCAGGCCGCATGATGCAAAGTGAAGTCTCTGTGATCATCCATTCTATTGCTAACCTATTTATGTATGTGCTATGAAGGACCATTGCCCAAAACATCACCTACTATAAGTACCCTAAAAAAAATCATTTTCCAGCCAGGGTAATTGACAAATGTATTGTGTTTGGTTTTTATGTGCTTGTGCACCACTGCTAATGCAGGGGCAGTAGCATCACCAAATCGTGTTTAATCAGTGCAAGGGGTGGCAGGGGCTGTGATTGGGGTTGTGCTGTCGAGGTTGATGGGAGGTTCTGACCGTGGGCGGAAGATGCAAAGAGCCTGGGTTGGTGGGCTCGGTGGGTGGTGAGACCAGTCATGTACAAAGCCATATCCAGTTACAGAGCATATATATACACAAACCACGCCATGCTGACCACTGATGGACATTCCAGTATGTATTCCAGCATGTATTGAAGGGGTGAAGTTGCGGCACAGCGATGGGCTGCACCGTGAACCCAGCAATCGGAGTTTGATTCCCAGCCACCGGTTAACGTCAGCGGTGGATGGCATCTTAAATATACCCAGCCAATACTGACGATGCAGCGTGGTGAAGTATGGTTAAAAGAAACAAGCCCTCATGGCTGACACGGCACAGGTTGTAATATACAGTACAGGATCATGGAAAACAGAGCGTATAGTGGTGGCTGTTGTGATGCGTACAGTAATTTTGACAACATACTTCATTACAGGGTTGACTCGGAAACTAATACTGGACCCTATGAAAATGTCACCTCAGGAACTGCAGGACCTGAAAGAAGCCCCAAGGCCGCGGGGCAATTTTGGGAGCGTGTTTTAGATACAGATGAAAAGTACGAGTTGAGGGAGCTAGGATCATTTCCTGAAGCTCCGAGTATGTGAGGCGAAACGTTGGACATCGTGCTACATAGCGGTACAACCCGAAAACACATCGGAGAGCTATACAGCACAACCGCGAAAAACTACGCAGTGATCTTCCCACATTGATCTCATTAATTATAATACTGTAGGCATTACACAGTCGGCTTGTATTTTGCCCTACAGCGTAGTAATGGAGTTTGTAACGTTTATTATTCTTGGCGCAGCCGGAATATTACTAGTAATAACACAGTTTGTAACGCACGCAAATTCCACGCCTGGTCATGGTCAAGATACGGAGGCAAGACGTCTCGGAGTGGTGGCACATTTTTTGGCAGGTGTCTAACTTCAACAGAGACCGGGGGGATCAGCTGTCCTTTAAAGACTCCGTGTGACGTCAATTCTCGACCAGGCGAGACGGCTCGACTGTCGGCAGGTCACTGAGGCCAGAGTCATTCCACCGCTGCACGTGGTTCAGTGCTCGTCTGTCGTGGGAGCTTTCCCAATGACCGTGGTTCAGAAAGTAGATACCATCGCTAAATTTGCTCGCCGCTCCTTAGGACATCGTGTTTACAAAAACAAAAACCGTCGAGTGGGATGTGCGGTACGCCCGTTCGATGTTAACGCGCGCGGGCAATTTGAAAAAGGTCTCCACTTGCAAAGAGCAAAACGTAATCATCCCTAGTGAAGCAGCACAACTTCATCGCAATAACGATTTAATTTGCCCTACTGCGAGGAGACATCACTATCAAAACGCATACGGAGATAGAGATCACAAACAGAAATTAATTGGCACGGGTGAAAGGCGCTATATACTAATGACATTTTCTACAAATCCGCATTGGTGATTAAGATTCTGTGAAGCAAACCTGTACCGGCTAGATATGGTGGCGCACACATGTGGAGGCAAGGGTTGGTGAACCTCGTAGGGAGTTGTTAAACTCCCAGATCTGCAGGCGCATGAGACGTGCCAGAAGATAGCAGTAACACCAAGTGGGCTTGTGAACCCATCTGTGCAGGTTTTCTCCAGATTCTCTACATTTTTCCCCACTCAAAGTAAAACAATTCCATATTTTTTAAAAAGAGACAACCCAGGTTGTCGGTGCAAACGTCAAGTCAGTCAAGAAATCCGGTTGGCAGCAACGGTGCTCGTGTGACCACCGCCGCCAGCTCAGCCGCATCGCGTCCGTCACGACACCCATTCCCCTGCACTCCGTTCCGCCTGCTGCGGCGATCTGGTTGCGGTTCCCGGTGCTCGGCCCCCACAGCCTCGGCCACGTTGCTGTAGCCATGCTCACTGCAGAGATTGGGCCCAAACAAAACGGTTGATGGGTAAACCCATCGTGGAACACAAAGTGTCGACCGACGATGACAAAACGGTGATATTTGTGTCAAGTCCTCGTTTGCGATGATAGGACCCTATTACAGACCTGGGGTGAATTACGATTGTAAATGTGCGAATCGTAATTAATTACGGCGAATGATGCTGCTGTAATTGTAATTCACAATTCATGACGCGGAGGTGAATGATGGTGGAAAGATCAAGGTTGGTTTTCTTTACATCACAACCTCATCATGATCATCCACCATGAGCTGATTAAATTAACAAGCGTACTAACAAGTATGATGTATGTCCAGGCATCTCAAAGGGCTTTACAGGCGATACTCGACTTACATCTCATATCATCCCATTTGAAAGGGAATTTGAAAACTGAAATTCAACCGCACAAATGTTTTGTTGCCATGTCTAAACTAAACTATTTTATTTTACCAGGTAAGCCCCACTGAGCTATCAGCTCTTGTTCAGACACGACCTGGTCACACATGATAGCTCATCGGAGTGGCTGCTCATCACGTGGGAATTTATATCAGGAGCCAATTAATCTTAACGCATGTTTCTCAATGCCGAGGGGGTACAAATCCGGAAGACCTAGAGAAAAATCCATTTGACCACCACGGGGGTAGAGAGAACATGCAAACTCCAAACATCCAACATGCATCGTCAGGGTCGGGGGGGGATCGAACCCAGGTGAGGCTGGTGCACATCTCGCCCCGGGGATACCTGAGTAGGTCCTCCAGCTCGCGCTTGACGCGGGCGATGACGGGAGGGCCCTGGTACGTGAGCGCCGTGTAGAGCTGCACCAGCGAGGCTCCCGCGCGGATCTTCTCCAACGCGTCGGCGCCGCTCGCGATGCCCCCGACCCCGACGATCGCCACGGAGCCTGTGGCGCCGTCGGCGGAAGACGCACAACAACAACAAACAAACAACCGTTAAGTTTGTAATTGCACAACACCGGTGGATTCAGATATCTCTGGGAGACACCAGAGTAGAAAAGATTGCCATATTCCCACCTGATCCTGTGCCATCACCAAGGTCAACTCGACCTTAAATGTGTACCCGGTGCGGTGTGTGTGTAAACATCAGCACTGGGGGCCGGGTGGCGTGCTGGCCACCCTCTCGTGTGCCATGCTGGTGAGCATAAGTACGCGCTAACAGGACTTTTCCTAACAGTTCTGTATGGTTATTGGGCAATCGTTGTCTGGTGTGTGAACATGTAAGTGTGATGGTTGCTCCTCAGAGCTACTCTTTCGGGATAGCCGTGTCGAGCGATCTCGCCTTCCACGTTGGGAACATCATCACGCCTGATGACGCTTTGAACGTGGGAGGCGAGGCGTCGCGAGGGAGCGAGGGAGATCGCTCGACACGGCTGGCCCGAAAAGTGCAGCTCTGAGGAGCAACCATCATGAATCGAGCCGTGAAAACCTACATCACATACAAGTGTGGGATCGTCCGTGGTTCTGTGCGTGCTCAACTACAAACACCTGCTCCTGATGAAGCTCATTGCAACTATCAGCGAAACGTCGTACCTTCTTTGTAAGTGTTGTATGCTCGCTCGCTCTCCAACATACCGACGGGTTTACGAAACTCATACACTTTTCACGTGACCTAACTCACAAAAAAGAACTAGTTTATGGATAACATTGGTCACGAAAGCCTTCGAGTTATATTTACAAACACCTATTTGCGCGTGCAGTGTATCTCCGCATGTACGTATCTGTGCGGCTGCGCGTGTGTGTGCGCCGACCTCCGGTGAGCTTGTACATGTCCCGCACAGTTTGCGTGGAGAGTTCGCGGAGCGGCGCGCCGCTCAGCCCCCCGCTCTCGGTGCGGTGAGCGGATCGCAGCCCTGCCGGCCGGCTCACCGTCGTGTTGCTAACGACGAGGCCGTCCACACCCATCTGCACCGGCACACAGGAACAGACAGCAGAGGTGGTGTGCACACCGCCACACCGCCACACCACCGCACGGCTCGATTGCCCTGCTGCACTGTAGTAACCGTAGGCGAACGTTCATGATATCTTTTCGATTCTTCTTTACACAGTTCTGTGCATGTTTATTGAACTCTGCAAGGTCTTTTGAGCTGTTAGACTGAAGGAGTAGGGGGCATGTAACTCGTAGCCTGCATGCATAGGCGATAGATATACTGGATGTGTTGTGCCGGGTTCAGAATCATCTTCCTGGTCGAAGATCTTTTGGCGGGCCGCACGTTATCATGCGGAATACATCACCAGCATGCTGTGTGACCCCCCCTCCTCCCCCCCACCCCGTTTAGAGTCAAACAGTGAGACGGACAGCCGGATGGACATAGCCTCTGACCTCTGTGACGATGGCTGCGATGTCGCGTTTGTCCTGGTCGGTGAGGTCAGGCGCGATCTTGAGCAGCAGGGCCGGCCGGTGCGGGGCGGGCAGCGCGTCACGCGCACGCACAACCTGCTCGACACACACAGACAGACAGACAGACATCCCCCTCTAGGACAACACAGACTGCCGGGCCAAGTGCTGACAGTGCTGATAGTGAGCGTCTACGAAGGCCGGCACGGCACGTGGAAGACGTGACTGGCCAGCATCATGTCCAGCTGCGTTTTTCTCCCCAGTGCTGGTGTTTACAGGACTGCGTCAGATACTTAATTAAGGCTGAGTCCACCTAGGGAGGGCTCAGGATTTGTTCGAGGGTTGAACTCGGGTTACATACACACAGGCACATACACATACACACACAGAAAGCACACACCCCCCCATATAGCTCGTATAGACTGTTGGGGCAAGTGCTGTTGTCGCACAGACCGCTGACTTCAAATATGACCTTTACTTTGACCCTAAGCACGACATCGAACGCTACTGTGGCCCGCAACCTCTATCGTGACGCTATGGCCTCAACCGTGACCCCCGGTCTCCCGACCACCGTCGTCACCTGCTGCAGCAGGGCCCTGAGCTCGAAGCGTCCCTGCAGGGCCCGGAGGCCCGGCGTATTGGGGCTCGACACGTTCACCACGAGGTAGTCGGCCAGCAGGCCGAAGCGCGTCACCCCCGCCACGTAGTCGTCTGCGGCGCTGGACGACAGCTTGTTCTTGCCCAGGTTGACGCCGAGGGGATGGCCGGCTGTGACGGAGCGAGAGGGAAAAGAGGGCACGGTGCGGTGACGATTGTGTCGGAAAACGGGAGCGATCGGAGGTGAACTTAGCCGGCCGGCGCGATCACATCATCTGACGCATTCTCATCACGACCACGTTACCGTCATAAACGTTATGTGTTATGGGAGGGAGGGTGAGGGTGAAGGTGTGAGGCTTTGTAAAACCGGGGGGCGGTTAGGGCTTGGCTTATCCCATTATCATCAGCAGGAGAATAAACAGCAACACCCCATCGTGTATCGATAGTCAAAGGTCACTTTAAGGGGTCTTAGAACTTGTTCTATAACATCTCCTTCAGGATGATATCATTGAGTGCAGGGTGATGTGCTGCTCTGCGGACGTTCTGAGTGGACCTTACATCGCGTAACTAAAACGAAATAAGACAATTATTATTTGTTTGCATCCCTACAGCGGTGCCAAGACCCCAGCACCTATGCCTGGCACAGTACACAACAAAACAAAAATCCCCCATGTAGCCTTTAAAAATCTATTGCAGGAAGTGCTGTCAGCGAGCACCTGTGAAGGCTGGCACAGCACATCAAGGGGTGGGTGGCCAGCACCACACCTGGCCACCTTTGTCTCCCCAATGCTCACGGTTATACACTGCACTGGGTAATCATTTAAGGCTGAGTCGACGTGGGGGAGGACCAGGACTGGCTCAGATATTTGTCACGCACACGCGCACCTCGAGACAGCTCCTTCTGCGCGTCTGCCCGTGCCTGCAGGCGCGCCGCCACTACATCGTGCCCGTCGCTGTTGAACCCGTACCTGAGAGGTGAAGAGTTCATAGGAATTACAATTTCAACTTATAACGTGCCGCCGCCGCCGCATATCGTTCGCTCGCTCTGAAAGAGCGAAAATTAATCGAAGGCGCGAGGAGGAACCACAGACGAGCGGGAAGGCAGCAACAGCCACGCGGTGAGACAGTGATCAATTCCTCGTCCCCCAATAATAATAATAGCATTTATAGAGCGCCTTTCATCCTCCTTCCCTCCCAATCTCTACAGTCCTCTACGCATTTACATCCATCCATCCATTATCAGAAACCGCTTAATCCTGTACAGGGTCGCGGTGATCCTGAGCCTATCCCGGCAGACACAGGGCGCAAGGCAGGGCTATACCCCGGACGGGACGCCAGTCCATCACAGGGCACCGGGGGCAATTTAGTCCACAGGCCAATTAACCTATGCAGCAGCATGTCTTTGGAATGTGGGAGGAAACCGGAGTGCCCGGCGAAAATCCACGCGCACACGGGGGAGAACATACGCATTTACATGTTATCAGCCAATTAACGAGTGCGTGCTTACAGGCGAGAGAAAACCGGAGCCCCCGAGGGAAAACATACGTGCGGGAGGTTATGGGCCCAAACGCACCGGTTGATGACTGCGCCGTCCTCGCTCAGCCGAAACACGCGTGGCTTGGCGTTGCCGGGCTGCGGCAGCGGCGTGACGCTGCCCACCTCCACGAAGCCGAGGCCCAGGCGGTAGAGGCCGTCCACCGCCTCGCCGTGCTTGTCGAAGCCGGCCGCGACGCCCACGGGGTTCGCGAACGCGCGGCCAAACACGCGCGTCTCCTGCGGGGAGAAGGCGCAGAGCTGCGTCGCCGCCACCGCCGCCGCCTTCACCGTCGGATAAACGTGCCGTACCTCCCGTCGCTACTCCGGCCACTCGCCCCCAACGCAATCCCGCACTCCACGCAGCTCATCTCAGCACCCGCTCCACACGCCGCGCCTCGCGCACAACCTTGGCGCAACGCCGATTCGTGCCAGGTCGACAACAGTCTCCCCTCTATTACCAGACCAGTGCCGGTTACAATGCCCCACCTCCGTCGCACGCGATCCGCGGCGAGCGGACGGCGTCGGAACGTCGGCGACGCGCCGGCACTTACCAGCTTGGGGCCGTCGCTGCGGGCGGTGCGGAGACGAGGGCCGAGGCCCAGCGCCAGGAGGCGCACGGAGAGCGTGTGCGCCGTCTCGGGCGACACGACGCGCCGCATCGCCGGCATGAGCAGCTCGCGGTAGAAGCGCTCGTCCCCCGACACGACGCCGTGGCCGGCGAAGATGACGCCGCCGCCACCCAGCACCACCAGCGCCTCGCGCAGCCGCTGCTGTCTCGCGGAGGGCGACCGAACAAGCGTTAGCGACGATGGATTGTCGCGTGTTCCGCGACAATCGGTTGTATTTATCCATCCATCCATTTTCTAAGCCGCTTGTCCTGGTGAGGGTCGCGTTGGCAGCAGCCCAAGGAGAGTGGACCAGACATCCCTTTCCTCAGCAACAGATTCCAGCTCTTCCTGGGGGGGGATTTCCAGGCGTTCCCAGGCCAGCCCGAAATGGATACGTGGAGGAGCCTTGTGGGCCCACCACCCGCAAGGTGAAGTGTGAGGGTCGGGTGCTCTGCCATCACGGCAACGAAAAGGACGGACTAAGACGTTTTGCAATGGTTGTATTTATTTTTCCGAAAATTGGTTATAATTTTGTTAGGTGTGCTTTTAGCCTGGTGGTGTATTCCGTTTCAGTTGTATTGCTTATCTTCTAAGATCTGACTAATTTGTTGTATATTTTGTGTTCTTTGCAAGATTGTCTTATTGTTATCGTCCCCCATTTGTTCAGTTATATTTCCAACGTGCATATCGCACGGTCTGCTTTTCCTGCTCCATTGCTTAAGACCGGTTTTCAGCAGGCTCATTGGGGTGATTGTGGATCGCAGAATGCTTACACCGCTTTCCGACAGCATGCCCCACCTGCGACGAGTGCATTTTGGACGTGAAAATTAACAACAAATCAACTTTTCCTAGGACTTTGTGGACACACAGCGTATCGCCAAACCAACACGTCGCGGAAAGGCAGAAGAAAACCCGCACGGGCCATGAAAACACGAGGGCGAGAAAAAAAACCAAACGTGTTACGTTGTCCATGTCTCAAACCTCTTGGTTCCGTGCAGTCAGTCCAAGTCTGCACAAAGCTCATAGCAGGGAACCACCCATAGCCGATAACCACTGCTCCACAACCCACAGCCCTTTGTCAATCAACTGCTGGATGAAGGCCTCCCCACGCCGGGTCTGTTACGAGGGTTGTTCGACCGCTCTTCCCTCCGATCTGGTGAGGGTAAACTTTCAGGGTATGGTCGTGACGACGTGTGCTGTAGCAGCGGTCACTGCGACGAGGCGGCTGCCTTTAAAAAATACGTAATCATGTTCAGCCCTTGCGGAGGCGTATGGGATTGGTGGCCTTGAAATTATCTAACACTTCCTTTAACTTGGAAACGCTGAATATTTATCTAATAATCAATGTTGGCAACTGTTGGGCAAAATGGGCACAGCAATTTAATCAGTCCGTAATACATGCCTCCCCTTTCACCGACTCCTATAACATACATTTTTTCCCCCATTCATTGTACAGCTTCTTGAGATTCGGTCACATTCGTACACTTTATGCAACCTTTGTTTTTACTTTGAACGCTATTTTCTTCATTGCTGTACTTCATTTGTTTTGCTTTCGTCATACTGGTTACCCTGACCGGTCACTCTTGCAAACGAGATTAATCCTGGTCTCTCGTGGTATTTCTCTGGTTGTTTGACTATACTTGACCGGTTCAGATAACCACTGGCCACTGATGTTTGGGCTAGCCGTGGCCAGGAATCAAACTGAAATCGCCGGAGAGTCTGAAACCCATCCATCCATCTGGGTAAACCTCCCCAGACTGACAATACACAGCGGTTTGTCCTTATTGTGTATACGATTACTAAGGAGAGTAACGTGCCACTCGCTGTTACAACCACACCATAAACGCGCCTCGGCTGTTACTTAAGCACCTTCCACATGGTCAGGCCCCGCGTCTCCTCCAAGCGCCGCTGGTGACAGAACACGTGGGAGCGAGTGGGGCTTCCGGGACGAGGCGGGGCTTCCGGGGTGAGGCGGGGCTTACACCGAGAAGGCGGGGCTTACAGGAGTAGGAGGCGGGGTTTTATCTGTGATAGCTTCTTCTTCTTTGCGATTCTTCGAAGCACGATGGTCAGCTTCTGATAGATGTTTATTGGTACGGCACGGTGGCGTAGTGGGTAGCGCTTCCGCCTCGCAGCAAGAAGGTCCCGGGTTCGAATCTCGCCTCGGGGGCCTTTCTGTGTGGAGTTTGCATGTTCTCCCCGTGTCCTCGTGGGTTTTCGCCGGGCCCTCCGGTTTCCTCCCACCGTTCAAAGACATGCTGCCAGGTTAATTGGCGTACTGACTAAATTTCCCCAGGCGCCCTGCGATGGACTGGCGTCCCATCCTCGGTGTTCCCCTGCCTTGCGCCCTGTGTCTGCCGGGATAGGCTCTGACTCACCGCGACCCTGTACAGTGAACAGGATTAAGCGGTTTCTGAAAATGGATGGATGGATGGTACGGCAGGAAAATAATAATAATAAAATACCCAGCAAACATGCGAATTGACAATATTTAAAAAATACGAGTATAAAATAACAAATTAACCAAACAGGAAAACACATTTATACACAGCATTGCACACATTTTTCAAATAAACAAGTACAAATACATTTATGCATTTCGATGGGATAAACTAAAACATATTATAGGTAGCGTATTCAAAATTGAGAGGGAATAGTGCAACATTTGGAACATTTCAAACTCAAATCAAGATTTGCAATCACAACTAGGCAGAAATTGTAATTCTAACTGGCGGCACGGTGGCGTAGCGGTGAGTAGCGCTGCCACCTCAAAACAAGGACATCCCGACTCGGGTGCCTTACTCTGTGGAATTTGCATGTTCTCCCCGTGTCCCGGTGGGTTTTCGCCAAGCACTCCGGTTTTCTTCCACAGTCCAAAGACATGCCTAGGTTAATTGCCCTGACTAAATTGCCCCCGGTGCCCTATGATGGACGGGCGTCCCATCCTGGGTAAAGCACTGCCTTGCGCCCTGTGTCTGCCGGGATAGGCTCCGGCTCACCGCAACCCTGTACAGGATTAAGCGGTTTCTGTAAATATTGCCCATTCATAAATTCGTAGATACGTGATTCTGTAATGTCCTCGAATTGACCAGTAGTTAGGGGGGCCCGACTTTGAGTGTCCACCACACGGGGTGTC
>JAZEWU010000057.1:1265610-1276213 GCA_036362915.1 Geotria australis | reverse complement strand
ATTTTATACTTTATTTGTAACAACGGCAAATCGCGTCCAATAGAGTATTGTTTTTTGTTTGGTTAATCCGTTATTGATGGTCGCGCTTCAAAGCTCTTCTTTTCGGGATAGCCGTGTCACTCTCTCCCCCTCGCGACGTGTCGCCTCGCGCATTGGAAGCATCATCAGGCGTATCACAAACACAACACGTCGCGATCCCTGTCAGGTAATACTTGGTGTTGCCTGCGAATTCTACAAACACTTCGAAGCCGAGCGGAAACACAACGATGTCCAGAGGCTGACCATCGTGCTTCGAAGAATCGCAAAGAAGAAGAAGTAAACACCGTCCAGGACACCTCACAACGCCTGCAACGTGGGAGGCGAAACGTCGCGAACGAAAGAGAAGGAACCACTCGACACGGCTGTCCCGAAAACACAGTTACGAAGAGCAATTCTCATTTATCAAGCCGTGAAAAAAACCTACATCAGCAGCGTATTTACTCCCTCCGGAAGCTAAAAATAGCAAGAGCCCTGGAACCTATTATGTGCACCTTCTGCCGAGGCACCGTTGAGAGCATTGTGACCAGTTGCAACACTTTGTGGTTTGGGGAGCTGCGCTGCCTCCAACCGCAAGACCCTGCAGCGCATCGTGAACGCGGCTGTGAGGACAGGTGCCTCACTTCCCTCCCTCCTGGACAATTACAACATCCCTGTAGCTCGCAAAGCAACCAGCATTGTGTGCGACCCCACACAACCATCACACAGCCTCTTCAGTCTCCTGCCATCTGGTAGAAGATCCCAGAGCCTTGGAGGCCGCTCCACCAGACTATGTAACAGCTTTATACATCAGGTTGTCAGGATACTGAACTCTTCCCCCTCTGTCACCAAAAGTCTGGACCGTAACTTACCCATCCCACACACTATAGGTCCAACAGCACCAGCCATAAGAACTTTGTTATACAACAACCGTCCTTCGCCACTAAGTGGCGATGACGTCAACACGGCGCCTGTGCCAGGCCATATGCACCTTGAGGCCACGTGAAGTGTCGAAGGCTCGTCGACAGAAGGTCACAGGACAGACCCAGGTGTCACGGGCTGCCTGACTGAGATGACTGGCAGATACACCACCTGAGCTCCCTACCGTGCAAACTTGCTGTGCTTTGGCCGCTCGGCGCTCGGCTCGTTGTTTTACAAGCATAATTAGCACACACCTACACTCAGCACTAACCACTTTGTCCAGAACACTACAAAAACTGCTGCTAACTACTCGTCCTGTAGAGACTGAGTGTGCTTTCCTCGCTACGCCTCTGAATCGTTCTCTCGTCGAATGAATACCTTCGACAGAGAATGAATATGTGCGCGTTACAAATGTAAAAATTATAATAATAATTATTATTATTAAACATGTGGAATTAGAAATCATAACAAAAACCGATGCGGTGAGTTCGCAGTGGGAGCCTTAAGATGTGACGCGTGTGACGCTGTGCTGTTGATTTGCATGAGCGGGCCGCCCACGACAACACGCCTACTCACTTCCTCGCTCGCCCGGATCTCATTGTGCTGAAGTCAGGGGTGTCCTCGCTAAGAACAACTTTCATGCCGCACCCTTGCTGATGAGCCCGAAGAGCACCGTGTACGTACATGGCTCTTCGTGCCAAGATCGTAGCCGGGTTCTGGTGAGACCCGAACGCAACGATTGCTGAAGAATTCGTACATGGTGTGGCAGAAGTCGCTTTACCGAGGTTAATGAAACTACTCTGTGAGAAATTAAAATAACTCAGCAGTGTGTTCACACTACGCTATTCACAAAAAATAATTGTTGCTGATTTTCCGTTCTATGTCGTTGTTGACATGTCGTTCTCTTCGCAGCCCCGTGCAGCGCTTTGTGACCCTCGGGTGAAAGCGCTCTATAAATGCTATTATTCTTATTATTATCCTATATACCAGACATTGTCAACCAGTGGGTTGTGACCGATCAGTGTGCCGCGAGCGCCACCTAGTGGTCTGTGGAGAACATGCCCGAATGGGCCAAGTGGGCCTTGAGGTGAAAAATGTTGAGGGGCCCAGATCTATGAGAGAACAGGTCACAGTACCAAACGTCCACCGTGTCATAAGGTATGTCCTACAGTTGTGTCCAGTTTTACATTTTAATTCCATCCATCCATTATCAGAAACCGCTGAATCTCGTACAGGGTCGCGGTGAGCCGGAGTTTATCCCGGCAGACACAGGGCGCAAGGCAGGGGGTATACCTAGGATGGGACGTCAGTCCATCACAGGGCACCGGGGGCAATTTAGTCCGCAGGTCAATTAACCTATGCAGGAGCATGGGTTTTTTTTTACTGTGGGAGGAAACCGGAGTGCCCGGCGAAAACCTACACGGACACGGGGAGAACATGCAAACTCCACACTGAAAGGCACCCAAGCCGGGATTCGAACCCTGGGACCTTCTTGCTGTGAGGCGCCATTTTAATTGTTGGGGCCGAATCGTCTGTCAAGAGTCTAAACGTTGTGTTACGCAACACAGACGTTTGACCAAGGGTGCGTTAACCATTAACCACCGAAGCACCCTTCCACCAAGTCGCCTCTCGGTGTCACGCAAACCAGCGAGGAGATGGACATTCCTCCGTTAAACAACCACACAAAGTCCACAACTACAGACTCTGACCTACAGTGGAATTAATCAAACGTTCCGCAGAACAAGCAGAAAATATTTAATAATATTAACGAACGTTTTTTTATCATTCAATTTTGAAGGTAATAATTCGAAGAGAGGACGACTCAGAGGCGGAGGAGGCAGCCAGGCAATTAACCGGCAATTAACCGGCTCTAACATGTGGCAACACAATGCGTCCTACATATTATGATACTTTCGGCCAGAAAACTACCATGCACTTGAAGACTTAAAACTCAAATGGTCCCCAACAATCGGGTTGCCCTAACTCACTTCATGTACTGGTAACCCACTGGCAGAACTGTAACTCACTTGCTGTACTGCCACATCGTGGCCTGCCACACGTGGTTGAATGGTTGTGTTACTCTCTCAGTATGTCAACAAAGACAAAGATCCCCCGTACAGCCGTAATCAGACGGTAGGGTCAAGTGCTGTTAGCGAGTAACACCTATTAACGCTGCCACGGCACTCGAGTGGGTGGGTGACCAGAACCACGCCTGGCCGCCTTTGTCTCCCTGGTGGCAACGTTCACACACCGCACCAGGTACTCGTTTGAGACTGAGCGAACCTAGGGGAGGCCCTGGACCGGTTCAGAAAATCGTCACTGGCGTTCACCGTGAGTGGGATTCGAACTCGGATGGCAGGGTTCGTAACGCAGCGTACTAACCAGCTACGCCACCGCTCCACACACTCACCACTACCGACTCGCATACCGACAACAACGACCGCCGCTCGCCACTAAGTGACGTCGCCACGGCGCCAGTGCCAGGCCAGGTGCACTTTGATGCCACGCCAAGTGTCGAAGGCTCGCCGACAGGACGTCACGGGGCAGACCCAGGTGCCATTGGGCTGACTGCTGTACCAGTCTAAGCATAGGAGACGGTGACGGGACAGGCGCCATGGGCTGACTGCTGTGCCAGCCTAGGTGCAGGAGGAGATCACGGGACAGACCCAGGTGCCATGGGCTGACTCAGATTACGGGCCGGGGGACTGACTGACGACCTGTGCTCCCTACTGTGTCAACTCGCTTCTTCTTCTTTGCGATTCTTCGAAGCAGCGCGACAGTTAAATTACAGTTTCCCATTTCCTTACACAGCCCCCTTACATTTTCATTGAACTCCGCAAGGTCCTTTGAGCTGATTTGTATCGACACACAACACAAACTCAGCGCGACGCTCAGTCACGGCCAGTCTCAGGTCACGGTCACCGGCGGTCACGGTCACCGCCGCTCGCAGTCCTTACCACTCACCGGCTGCGAGCAGTCAAAGTCGTGCAGCGACAGAACTCCGAATCCCGCGACTCGCGTCGCCTGCCGCGCACACATCAGCAGCACGCAGGCGGACAGCGCCAGTCCCAGGCGCGCCATCGCGACTCGCCCCTCGCCGCGTCTCGCGGAAGTCGCACGACGACACCGACGACGGATGGAATGGTGGCGGCGCCTAGAGTGGGCGGGCGCCAGGACCACTTCGACCTGTAGCTTTCGTGACGTGTGCCGTGAGTGTACGCGTGGAGAGGCGTGTCGTGGGCTGCCTGACTGAGACGCCGGTCATGTCAGTCAGGCAGCCCTCATTGACACCTGGGTCTGTCCTGTCGACGAGCCTTCGACACTTCACGTGATAGCCTCAAGGTGCATGTGGCCTGGCACAGGCGACGTGGTGACGTCACCGCCACTTAGTGGCGAACGGCGGTTGTTGTTATTGTTGTGAATGTGTGTGTGTTGTGGGGAGGCGTTCGATTCGCTTCTTCGAATCGTGTCATGGTGACATGACAGTTTCCCCATTGCAACCAGTTCTTCTTTAGTTGCAAGACAGCCCTTCGACAATTAGAGATATAAATAGTCAGTGTTGGCCTTAAAGGCGGACGGGCATTGGCCTCTCTCCTTGCATCTGTTGAGCTTCTGGACATCGTTGTCTTTCAGCTCCTCGGCTTCGAAGTGTTTGGTAGAATTTGCAGGTAATACCCAGTATTGCTTGACAGGGATCGCGACGTGGTTAGCGCGCTGGGCTACAAAACCTGTCCACCCAAGTTCGAATCCCACTCACGGCCACCAACGCCAGTGACGATTTTCTGAAACAGTCCTGGGGCCTCCCCCTAGGTCGACTCAGCCTCAAATGAGTACCTAGTGCGGTGTGTAAACATTGCCATTAGGGAGACAAAGGCGGCCGGGATGTGGTGCTGGTCACCCACCTCTTGACCCTACAGTCTGTTAAGACTATATAGGGGATCTTTGTTGGGGTGCGTGTTGGGCCGCGGTGCGAGCGGGTGAGGTGCCACTCAGTGACCGTGGCGTTACTACGTCTCGATCACGCGAAGTGTCGAAGGCTCGCAGACAGGTCACGGGACAGGGACAGGTGCCGGTTGGTGACTGAGCTGACTGGCTGGCCGACGGCCTCTGTGGCACGAAGGGAGCGACGGGGTCGCTTGTTTACGTGCGGCATGTTAAAGATCACAATCCAGCGACCGGCGCCGCTTATCTACAACTCCACGCGTCCTCGACACATTTATTACTTTAATTTGCTCACCCGCAAGTGTGTTTGTAGTATTTGTTTATTATTCAGGGGTTGGGGAACCTTTTTTCTGCCAAGGGCCATTTCGATATTTAGAACATCATTCTCAACTTAAAAACTAGCCTGCTATAATTTGGTCAAACATTTAATTAACTCACCCCTAAATGTGATGGCTGGAACTGCTTCTCTTTGGCGAGGCGTGTGATGTTAGCTGCTATTGACGATGTTGCCTGGGCAGGGCCGGACCAAATTATTTCGCGAGACTTATATGGCCCGCGGGCCTTACGTCCCCCACCCCCGATTTATTAGGTCAATTATGTCTTGTGTGCAGTGCTGTGTGCAATTTTTTACTTTGAGTTATTTGTGGACTCCTTGGACTGCTGCCACCGCGACCCTCAACCAGGACAAGCGCTTTAGAAAATAGATGGATGGATGTTTTTGTGGTTCGTTGCGATGGACTGCCTTGCGCCCTGCGTCTGCCGGGATAGGCTCCGGCTTACTGTGACCCTGTACAGGTTTAAGCGGTTTCTGACAATGAATTAATATATGAGAATGGATCTTAAGAGCGGCTCTCTTTGCGAATACAAATCCCGGACTGCTAAAGTTGTCCTTCCGTGGCGTTGATATTCAGTGTCACATCAGCAGAATCAGGTTTGCTTGGAACTCAATTATTTGACTCGATTACATGACATCCGAATAGGGCTGCACGGAGGCGCGTTGAGCCAGTGCTGCCGCCTCACAGCAAGAAGTCTCGGGGGTTCGATTCCCAACTCGAGTTCTTTTCTGCTTATAATTTGCATTTTCTCCCCTTGTGCGTGTGGTTTCGTGTCTGGGAATATGTCTGCCTTTGATCTATAGTGGAAAAGGAGGCAACGTGCTACAATGTCCCCTCGTTTTGGTCGAGAGAACCCTCGCCGTGACCTCACAACAGCGCCGAGAGCTCGAGGGTACAGGGCAGTGTTAATAACCCCCCTGTGTTGTACATTAACGGTGATTGCCGAGGCGTGACGCCTGTCGGGCGTTCCTATTGCATGCCTGAGTCGACTTTGAACCCAGAGTTCCTTGTACGATTGTTTACCCTGCATTTGTCTGGTGTAGAATGCACCTGTGAAGGCATAGCAACAGGCAGGCCATGTGATGATGTGCCGTCCCTTGGACGGCCATTGTGTGGTGTTTGAAAACTGGTTTCCTCCAACAGTCCAAATACACGCCGCCGCTGCTGCTCTCTGTGCTTTTGTTGTTGTTATAAATGGCTGCGTTTTTTCTTTACTGTTGCGTGTGTCTATGTTTTATGTTCCTTTGCTTCAATGTCAATTGTTGAATTTGGATTGGCGTTGTTTCCCACTCGTGTCGTGTCTTCCTGTCTCTGTGGCCCTGTGTCTCCCCCTGTCACTCGCCCTCCCTCCCTGTCTCCCTCCGTGTTTGTCTTTAAGAAAGTGACCGCCATCTTATGGGACGCCGGCAGATTTTTGCCGCTCTTAAGATTGCCAGTTTCACGACCTTTCAGTGTATTCGAAGCAGCCGTAATAATTTAATTTTTGTTGCTTTGTTTTTTATTAGTTGTTTTTTCCGTCGTTGTGCAGCGCTTTGTGACCCTCGGGTGAAAGGCGCTCTATAAATTGCTATTATTATTTAATCAAGCTGTGGTGCCAGACTCGACACACACAAGCAGGTCGAGTCGAGATCCTTCCAATCACTTTGTCTTTAGTTCACTCGAGCTGCTTCACCGTCATCTAGGGGGTCAAGGTAGAAGCGTTCACGTTGCGATCCCTGACAGGTAATACTTGGTATTGCCTGCGAATTCTACCAAACACTCCGTGGCCGAGCTGAAAGACAACGATGTCCAGAGGCTGACCATCGTGCTTCGAAGAACCGCAAAGAAGAAGAAAAAGACCGTCATCTAGCAGTGGAACGCTGCACTCTGCACACTGCTTATAGACTCGACACGTCTTTACTTCTGCAATTTCGCCGCCATCCAGCAGTGGAACCCGCGCTCTGTACACTACACACCCCTCAGGGCAACTCTCAAAACGGAACTCTCTCAAGTTCACTCGTCCCTCCTTATATAGCGCCTTTCACCCGATGGTCACAAAGCGCTGCACGAGGTCCGCGAAGAGAACGGCATGCCAACAATGAAAGAAAAAAACATGCACTAAAAACCAAAGGAACAAAAAAATATTAACCGGCTTAATTTCCTCCCAAGTTGCCACCGGGTCTCTGTCAACATGCGGTCGTCGTTTGTCTCCGTGTAACATCCTCCCGAAGTCACTTAATCGAACAGCCTTTAAGCCCCTTTTGCTTAAAGTTTTAGTCTGCCTATCTCTTTCAAACCTGGAGCAAAGTGAGAAAAAAGACCGAGGCACAAACATCCCTCCAACTGGCCACTACCCTTTAAAACGCTCACTTCCTTAATCCCGCGGATTAAAACCTATGGGATGTATTTATTAAACCTACCCGAGCGTCCTTTTTATGAGAACAGGTGCTTCCTGGCAAGTTTACGGCGTGTTGCACGCGATAGAGCTGCTGAACGTGGGTCACAAAACTCAAACGCGGGACATACATTTTCAAACGAGCAACCGCCGTTCTGCGGCCAACAACACGAGGTAACGCGGCGACCCCCACATCAACCGCCGCGACACGGGTTGTGACGCCACGTTAAAGACAACTTTAGCACACTCTGGGATTTGGTAGCAGGAATGTATTCGCACCAACATGTAATCGTAATGTTGGATTGAACGTTATTACAGTTACTGCACAGTTCTGATAAACGTAAGCTGAATAGGGAATATGTCTGGGTTGGTCTGTGATAAAGGTGGTAACCCTAGGCAGAGAGAGGAGGAACGCTTGAAGCGGTTATCAAAAGAGAGCCGCTTTTAAGAGCAATTGTCATAAATTCATTCGTTGTCAGAAACTGCTTAATACTATAACAGGGTTGCAGTGAGCCGGAGCCTATCCCGGCAGACATCGGGCCATGAAAACCCACATCAACAAAATGGTTGTTTCGCAATTAAAAAAAACATTTGTTCATGTCTTGAGCAGTTTTGATATTAATAATAATAATAATAGCATTTACAGAGCGCCTTGCACCCCAGGGTCACAAAGCGCTGCACAAGGCTGTGGAGAGAACGGCATGTCAGTAACATCAAGACAGATAAACTGAGAGTCAAGCAATCGCGATAAATTATAGGACATAGATCATAAAGACAGCAGTAAAATCATAACATTAACCAATACCAGCAGTCAGGATTGCTTGAAGCAACGCTGGTAAACTGGCTGAAGCTTACCAGCAAGGACATTCTCTGGTTTCATACTGGTCCGAGTTAGACATCACACTAAATCATCATCCGGTTTGCGTCGGGAACAGGGTGGCGTCACAGCTTTTGGGGCCGGTTGGTGACGTTGGGCGACTTATGGCTGTATTTTTTTCCCCTAGTATTTTTAAAGCTTCGTTGTTTCCATGTATGTGCCAACACCGGGATCTGAGAGAATCGAAATTTCGATCCTCGCTATGTCTTGTACATATGGCAGGATTGACAATAAAGTTGAATCGAATTAGTGTCGATGCTTTATCCCCGTTTGGGTTCAAGCCTCCTTTCTGTGTCAGTTCCATTGTGCGACCGACAAATCGCAGGCAATTTCCACAGCAGACGCTGCCACTCAGAACGATTGGCATCAGCGGAGATGCGTCACCGGACTTTTCTCGTTCCCGTAAAAATGTTACCATGTTTTCCGTGGTGAGGGTTTGGCGGTTGTGACTTAAGGGTTGGGAGATTGTGGGTTGGGAGATTAAGGGGGTGGAGGCAGGGAGATTATAATAATAATAGCGTTTTATGTAGCGCCTTTAACCCGAGGGTCACAAAGCGCTGCACAAGGGCCGCGGAGAGGACGGCACGTCAACAATTATAAATAAATAAATAAAATACAGGAACACAAAAACATTAATGATTAAGGCTGTTTCGAATATACTGAAAGGTCGTAAAACTGGCAATCTTAAGAGCGGCAAAAATCTGCCAGCGTCCCCTAAGATGGCGGATGAGGCAGGGTTGTGGGTTCACACCCTTTATATCGCCGCAAGCAGTGTTCGTTGATCTCTCGATTAGAACAGTTGTTATAATTCAGGGTGAGAATTGCCCTGAAGAGCTGCTTTTGTGGATTGCCGTATCAGGCGTAGGTACACGCACGGACCGGTCACTCGACCAGCCGCGGAACTTGCGTGGATTATAAATTGTGTTATTATTCAGAGTAATTCTGATACGTCGAGATGTGAAGGCTGGGATTTTTACAATTCAGGCAATCGATTAAACTCAACGTGTCTATTTGCCTTGTGCCGTTCTTGTCTTCTGTCCAGGTGTCATCGCGTGTCACCGCGGCTCCGCGTCAACAGACATGCTGGACATCCTCGCAGACGAGACGGTCCATCGCACTAGATTTCCAATTTGAAATGTTTAAATGACAAAAAACCACACAGTTTTACACAGGATCGCGGTCAGCTGGAGCCTATCTCGGCAGACTCAGGGCGCCATGCAGGGTTATTCCCACGATGGAACGCCAAGCCATCACAGGGCACTGGAGGAAATTACATTAGCTTAAAAGTAGGTTGTAAAAAATATCAATGAGTTTCAAGAATAATCTAAACAATATATATATAGACTGTTTCAGGAGGGTCTTGCCACGTAGTCTGCAGATGGGGAAACAACACTGCCACGTGTAGTCCCCACGGAGGATTCTTGTTGTGAATATTTCGCATTGTGATGTTAGTCAAATACCATCATTGTTGGCGTTGTTTCCGCCTCGTGTCTGTCTCTCTGTCTTCCTGTCCCTGTGTCCATATGTCTCTCCCCCTGTCGCTCACCCACACCTCCCTGTCTCTCTCCGTGTTTGTCTTTAAGGAAGTGACGGCCATCTTATGGGACGCTGGCAGATTTTTGCCGCGCTTAAGATTGCCAGTTTCACGACCTTTCGGTGTATTCGAAGCAGCCTTAATTATAATTTTTTGTTGCTTTGGTTTTTATTAGTTGTTTTTTTTCTGTCGTTGTGCAGCGCTTTGTGACCCTCGGGTGAAAGGCGCTCTATAAAATGTTATTATTATTATTTACGTTGTGTGGGCATTTGTGAAGATGAAGGGGAAGGTTATAAACATAGGACCCTGGTCCCACTGCTGCCCGCCAGCGAGGTGACTCAGTGCCTGTGGCTTCACCCACAGGCGCCAAATATACCGATCGACGCAAGTTCACAATCACGCGGCTCTGGAATAACAGGTTCCCCACACGGCGGCTCTGGCGAGTAAGTGCCACGCAACGCGGGACGCGTTTGTCCGAGTGGGTTTAACGCCGGGCGTTCCGGTTTCCTCCCACCGTCCAAAGACATGCTACCAGGTTCATCTTCTCCTTTGCGATTCTTCGAAGCACGATGGTCAGCTTCTGGACATCGTTGTCTTTCAGCTCC
>JAZEWU010000057.1:1168129-1183944 GCA_036362915.1 Geotria australis | reverse complement strand
TTTCTGCGGATTCCTCGCGCCTCCAAAGCCATTCTCAGTTCTCTTCGAGAGTCGACGAACACCGCACTGCGATTTACAAGCGACGAATCGTGATTAACAACGTCTAGCGTCGAAAAACTACGGAGGAGCAACAACAAAAAAACAGGCGCTTAAAGAATGTTTGACGAGCTACACTGAGCAGGCGCGCCCCCAGGTTCCGGCCGTTCCGAGCGCGATGGCGCCGCAGATACTTTTTAAAAAACACGACGCAGCGACGACTTTACTCGCAAACGTCTGAGGGCGGCGTTGTGCGTCAGACCCCCGTGGTTAAATAAACAAGCGAAGCGCTAATCGCGCTCTCTTCGATCGAACCGCATTCGACGTAGAACGAATATGCGCGGCGCGTTGTAGGGTGTCGTGCAGCGGTATCAACCGCGCCTCCTCGCAGAGAGAACGGTCTTGCCCGTGGCGGTTCGAATCTCGCCTCGGGCACCTTTCTGCGTGGAGTTTGTGTGTGTTCTTCTCTCCCCCCCCCGTATTCTGCGTGGGTTTCATCCAGATTCTCCGGCTTCATCTCCCACAACTTAAAAACAAAACCACACGCGTTTATTATGAATTGGCCGATAACATCGTAATACATAGGACACGGTGAGGCTCCCAGCGTGGGAGGCGAAACGTCGCGGGGGAGAGAGTGAGTGCGCTCAGTGACACGGCTATCCCGAAAGAACGGCTCTGAAGAGCAAGCATCAATCGACTAGGTTGTGTAAAATCGGACCATGCAGGCGAGATTCCGCTGGGACCGGTGACCTGCTCCTGGCGTTCGGCACCGGTACCGGATTCCGAAAACCGTTATCGTTCGACACCCCCATTGTTTACCGGCTTCCCGCATTTTCTTACATTTTCCCTCTGGGCGGCAGGGTGTCTGTGCAGCGGTAACATCTGCGGCCTCGTCACAGAAAGAATGTCCAGCCCCGAGGCGGTTCGATTCCCGCCTCGGGCGCCTTTCGGCGTGGAGTTTGTGTGTGTGTTCTCTCCCCCTGTTCTGTGTGTGTGGGTTTCCTCCGGGTTTTTTTTGATCGGTTTCCTCCCGCAAAAAAAAACACTCCTTAATTAATCGATAGTTGCTCTTCAGAGCTGTTATTTCGGAATAGCCGTGTTCGACTTCAAACGTGGGAGGCGACACGTCGCGAGGAACAGAGAGAGAGCGCTCAGTGACACGGCTGACACAGAGTCTGGCAAATGTTTGCACCGGCTAACTGCGTGGCTGCCTTCCCCCCCCCTCCCCCACTTCTCTGCAATATCCTTTCGTCTCTAAATCCTTCTCTCTTCGGATACATTCAACATTGAACTGATTGATATGCGCGCCGCGTCACGCATTGTATCCGTGATAATTGTTATTGTACATTTTTCCAATCCGTGTCATCGCGCGGTGCGTGACCCGATTGTGAAGTTTCCTCCGCACGTAACATCGGCATGTTGCTTCCATTGCCAAGTTTACGTTTCCGAAAGCAAATCCACCACCCCCCTGATGCGTGTCTCTCTCTTTCATGGCCCGACAACATGTCAGAAGCGGCGAGCCGAGAGGTAACTTGTTCACTCTTATTTACGGATCTACGTGCTGCCGTCGATTCTTTTTAACGCTGAAAATGGGGGTCAAGGTAGAAGCGTTCACGTCGCGATCCCTGTCAGGTAATACTTGGTATTGCCTGCGAATTCTACCAAACGCTTCGAGGCCGAGCTGAATCAAAGAAGAAGAACGCTGAAAATAGCCCTGTTTACATTTCAGCAGCTTCGTTAATAAATAGATTTACAATGCGGATCGTGTCGTTGAGTGGTGATCCGTGCTTTTCCTTACCGAGTTCTTCAGAAATAATAATAATTTTACATTTACAACGCGTGGCACATATTCATTCAATGTCGAAAGTACTCATCGACGAGAGAACGACTCAGAGGCGTAGCGAGGAAAGCGCAGAGAGGCGGAGGAGGCAGCCAGGCGGTTTTGCCGGCGCCATATTGCCACACACTGCTTCCTATATATTATGATGTTATCGGCCAAATAATTAATGAGTGTTTTTTTTTACGTTTTTTTTAACAAACGTGATCAGTGGCATGGGGTTAGCCACGGCGCCAACCCGCCAGACAGTGCGTCCTATTTATCATGAAGCTGCATAGGTTAATCGACGTGCGGACTAAATCTGCAATCACAGCCGGGCACAAACCGTGATTCTAATCGAGATCTAAGGTTGCTCGTCGATTGGTAGTGACTGTAGCTTCAAGCTCACGGCGATATTGTTACAAAATCGTGGGAGCGGGCACCGGGAGACTGGGTGGCACCTGGCCCACACCACTGCCGCCATAGCGTCAACTCTGGCCTCTATCCCTCGAGCGAAATATTGTATTTAAATCAGCGAACGTACCAAGGGCGTATAACAAGCAGGGCGCGTAACCGCAAATAACGTGACTCTGAATAAAAAACACATACAATATGTGAATTCAATAATCAACGTTGCCGCTGTACAAACACACAGATCGTCGGGGCAGCCTCGGTTTACACAATACGCGGGCTTTAGAAAAAGAAACACGGCACAATACACGTTCAAATACAAACTGGACATTCCTTATTTTTAGTTATCATTGTTTGAGTTTTTTGCGCCGCATGAAAAAAAAAACATATTTCCCCCATTGTCTAAACTTTTCCAGCGCGGGCGGCGGCGGCGGTTGGAATAAACATTTCAATCGGAGCAGTTCCTCAAACGAACACGGAGGTTGGGCACCCCCCCCCCACGGACTCCGGTCTCGGCGAGACGCGAACCCACGGGGGCACTGTCTGCGTCGGAACGAACCTGGGCTTGGAACGCAGATAGGTACGCTCCGACGGAAATACTCGGCCGGTACGCGATGATGGGTGGGGGGGGGCCTCGGGATCCGCCATCGGCCCGAACCGTGTGGCCTCATTTTATAGAGCGCCTTTCACCCGAGGGTCACAAAGCGCTGCGCAGGGCCGCGGAGAGAACGGCACGCCAACAACGACAGAGAACGGAAAATCAGCAACATTTTTTTATTTTTTTAGAATCCCGCTCACGGCCAACACCAGTGACGATTTTCTGAACCGGTCCTGGGCCACTCGCCACTGACTTAAGCCGTGGTGGGAAATCGAACTCGGGTCGCCGGACCCACAGCGCGGTTCGCTAACCGCTGCACCCGAATCGCCCCGGGCGCCTTTCTGTGTGGAGTTTGTGTGTTCCCTCCCCCTGTTCTGCGTGGGTTTCCTCCGGGTTCTCCGGTTTCCTCCCACAACTTTAAAAAAAAACCCACTCATTAATTAATTGGCCGATAACATCATAATATATGGGAAGCAGTATGTGGCAATATAATGGCACCGGCAAAACCGCCTGGCTGCCTCCTTCCGCCTCTCAGCGCTTTCCTCGCTATGCCTCAAAGTCATTTCTCTCGTCGAATTAATACCTTCGTCATTGAATGAATATGTGCCACGCTTTCGTACATTTAAAATTATGAAAAATATTATTATTATTATTATTGCGTCTGACCCCGAATCATGGGTCAAAGTGACCGCAGCTTTGTAATGTGCAAACAGTGAACTTGGCACAGGCATTCAAACTGTCTGGCAATCTGGCTGTCTGACACGGCCGGCTACGCTCAGTCGCAGGGGAGGGACGCCAGAATGTTTAAATGTTTAAAGAGTGAGATATTAAAAGTACACAATCTCTCTCTCTCTAACTTATTACCTGATTTTACAATGTCACTCCTATTTGTACAGCGGTTTCCTCCTCACACACGCAGAGATCCCCCGTATAGCCTCTCACGGGCTGTGGGGTCAAATGCTGTTTGCGAGCGCCTGTGAAGGCCGGTACGGTGTCTGAGGGGGGTGGGTGGCCAGCACCACGCCCGGCTGCCTTTGTCTCCCTAGTGGTGATGTTTGTACGCCATACCAGGTGCTCATTTGAGGTAGAGTCGACCTAGGGGAGGCCCAGGACCGGTTCAGAAAATCGTCACTGGTATTGGCCGTGAGCGGGAATCGAACTCGGGTCTCCGGGTGGTTCGTAGCGCAGCGCGCTAATCGCCACACCACCACTCCCGACAATGGTACAAGACAAAGATCCCCCGTATAGCCTTAACAGAATGTAAGGTCAAGTGCCGTTAGCGAGTTCCACCGAAGAAGGTCGACACTCAGTGGAGAGCATACAGTCAGACACCGGTCTGTGATCTGGAAACCGCACGCTCCGATCCCAACACGTGGTCCGATTGTGATCTGAGAACCTCACACCCCGACCCCACACCCGGTCCGTGATCCGAAAACTTCGAACCCCGATACCACACCTGGTCTTTGATCTGGCACCCGCACCCTCCGATCCCACCACCCGGTCCGATTGTGATCTGACAACCTCACACTCCGATCCCACACCCGGCCCGTGATCTGGCAAACCTCACACCCCGACACCCCACACCCGGTCCGTGACCCGAGAGAACCTCACAGCAGGTCCGATTGTGATCTGAGAACCTCATCACGCTTCAATCATTGCCATCAAGGAGGTGAGCCTTGTTGCGTAACGAGGTGATGATGGTGGTACGGGATGATGGGTGTTACATGTCTGATGGCTTCCCACGCGGGTCACATTTTCTGAACCGGTCCTGGGCCTCCCCCTAGGTCGACTCGGCCTCAAATGAGTAGCTAGTGTTGTGTGTAAACATTGTCACGAGGGAGACAAAGGCGACCCCGGGGATGGTGCTGGTCACCCACCCCCTCGCGTGCCGCGTCGAACTTCATAGGTGCTAGTCGCTAACGGCACTTGACCCTACAGTCTGTTAAGGCCGTACGGGTGATCTTTGTCTTTGTTGTGATGGTGAGTGTACCGCGGTGAGTGTACCGTGGCGCGCGTTCTGCGTTGACTGTGGTGAGTGTTGTGTTGTGGTGAGTGTGGTGTTGTGGTGAGCGTGTCACGGTGGATAATCACGGTGAGCACAGTTTGTGGCGCCGCGGTGAGTGTACTGTGGCGAGTGTTGAGATGTCGGTTGTGTTGCGGTGTCGCGGTGAGTGTTGTTGTGGTGAGTCACGATGAGCGGTGAGTTTTCACGGTGAGTGTACTGTGTGGCGAGTGTACGGTTGTGGTGAGCGTGGCGCTGTTTGAGTCTCGCCGCTCACCCGCTCCGCCGAGGAAACCCGCCGCTGTGAGGAGCCGGAGGAGCCACACGGTAGAGGAGGAGGACATCGCTGCTGCCGTCAGACGATCCGAGACTCCGGCAACGCGAGGAGCACCAAAGACAAAGATCCCCCGTGTAGCCTCAACGGACTGTAGGGGGGGGCAAGTGCCGTTAGCCCGGCCGCCTTTGTCTCCCTAGCGGCGATGTTTACACGCCGCGCTAGCTGCTCACTTGAGGATGAGTCGACCGAGCGGAGGAGCGGAATCGGTACAGAAAATCGAGCCTGGTGTTGGCGGCCGTGAGCGGGATTCGAACTCGGCTCGCCAGGTTCGTAGCCCAGCGCGCTAACCACTGTGTGCCACCGCTGCCCAGCAGCACCATCAGAACTAATCACCAACACCAACCACTACCTGAGGCCCCACCACCAGCACACCAACCACCAGCACAGACGCTGCTGTGTGTGTGAGCGAAGCCAGCCAGGAGCGAACTGCGTGGTTTTGTAGGGAGCGCTGCCCGGGTTGGTTGGAGCTCGCTGGGGATGACCGACGCCACCCTGTGGCCCGGGTCCGTACCTGCCTCAGCCACAACAACAACAACAGCCGCCGTTCGCCACTAAGTGGCGGTAACGTCCCCCACGGCGTCTGATGCCAGGCCAGGTGCACCTTGAGACTATCTATCGCGCGACAGGAGGTCATGGGACAGACACGGGTGCCCACGGGCTGACTGACTGAGATCACTGGCCGGGGGGTGTCACTGCCTGCGCTCCCCACCGTACCAACTCGCTGAGTTGTATAGTCTTAACAGACCGTAGGATCAAGTGCCGTTTGCGAGTAGCACCTATGAAGGTCGACACGGCACACGATGGCGGGTGGATATCCAGCATCACGCCCGGCCGCATTTGTTTCCCCAGTGACGATGATTACACACCGCACTAGATACACATTTGAGGCTGAGTCGACCTAGGGGAGGCCCGGGACCGGTTCAGAAAATCGCCACTGGTGTTGGCCGTGAGCGGGATTCGAACTCCAGTGACACACAATCTACCCCTGCAATTACGCCCTGTGTCTGGCGGGATAGGCTCCGGCTCACCCGCGACCCTGTGCAGGAAAAAGCGGTTTCTGACGAATGGATGGATGGATGGCACCAGCAATCCACCCAGCTGCAATTGCAACGCGTTCTCCGCAGCAGTGACCGCTTCACGCGGAGCTGAGTTTATAAACTGGGAGCCCGTTTGTTTTGACAGGTGTCGCTGGGCTCCAGCGAGCATGAAATATGTACTGTATAAGTACTGCCACGTGCACGCGCGCACGGCGGTCCAGATGTCTGGTGACCCTCTCCATTTGAAGTGCTGCTTCTGCGATTTCGTGTTGGCCGTGAGCGGGATTCGAACTTCTCGTGGCCGGGTTCGTAGCCCAGCGCGCTAACCCGCTACGCCACGGCTCCCCATCACACACTCATCACAACACTCATCACAACACTAGCAAGAGTCGCGCGAGTGGTGGCAGCACAGATGTCAGCTGACGCTGGCTTTTATTAGAATCTTCGGTGAAAATATAATAATAATTCAGCTCGTAATCACATCTCATTCCACTCGGGCAATTGGCACGTAATGAAATCACGCAGCGCGGGACGGATCCGGGTTAACGTAATGGGGAAGGGATGCATCGGTGCAGCTAGGGTGGGCCAGAATTACCTGACACATTTACACCTAATGCGCTTTGAAATGCGTCACTTAAATCTGGCCCACCCTGTATTTTAATACACGGCTCGGCAGGCATTGAGTTTCTATTTCCTCCGATAATCACGTTGCACAGAATCACAGGGTGGTCCAGATGTCTTGTGACCCTCGTTTAATTGACCAATTTCTATCAGGCGAGGAGTGGCGTCCGACCCAGTTGTGGGTGGCCACTCAACAAATCAACACGTTTAACATCGGAATCAAAGGTTTACTCGTTCGCGGATCTGTGAATCAAACACGAGAGACTGAACGCATACGATGGTCTCTAATACAACCAGTAATATAAATGAAATGCTAAGATACAAATAATCAGTTTTAATATAAAGCGTTGTGCTGTATTATCCATTATTATAATTATTATTATTCGGCAGCCCTTTGTCACGCCACGACGAGATGAAAACCTCCCTATGCGACTGCATGTGTGTTTGGACTGTGGGAGGAAACCGGAGTGCCCGGCGAAAACCCACGCGCACACGGGGAGAGAGAACGTGCCAACTCCACACAGGCGGCACCCGAGCCGTGGATTCGAACCCGGGCACCTTCTTGCTGTGAGACGGCAGCGCTACCCACCGCTACGCCACCGTGGCACTCTCATCAGAAGCATTCCGTAAAAAAAATCTAAAATAAATCTCGTACACAATACTATGATGAACCCGCAGCGTGAACCTGTCCAACGTTACACGTGCAGCAGCGGTGCGGTGTGGCAATTGGGTTGAGGAGTTAGGAAGGTTGGTGAGAGGGGGTTGGTGAGAGGGGGAGGTGAGAGAGGGTAGTTGTGTGTTTCTCGGCAGCGAGCGACCAGGCAGCGCCACTAGAGGCCGGTCTCAACCTGCTGTGTCGCGCCGGCGGCGGTGGTGGTGGCGGCGGTGGTACCAGGCGTGTCCCCGTGCCGAGCAGGTGTCCCCTCGGCGCAGGAGTCGCTCCTTCCTCTCTGGCTGCTGGTGGAGATGCGAGCAACACGACGGCTGTGTCGAGATTCACGGCGGCTTTGTGTGTCAACCCGGGTGGGGAACCCGGAGTTACAGATAGGAGCCGGTGTTCGTGACAGCAGCCAGTGTTAGCGATAAGAGCCAGTGTTAGAGATAAGGGTCAGTGTTAGTGACAGGAGCCAGTTTCAGCGAAAGGAGCCAGTGTTAGAGGTTAGAACCAGTGTTAGAGATAGTGAGCCAGTATCAGAGGCGGGAATCGAACGGCCTCGGGGCAGGCCCTTATTCGCGAGGCAGCGCGGATGTGACCGCTGCACGGCCCCCGTGGCACGTGGCGAGCGTCGCGCGAATACCTGGGCTGCTGAGCGACCGCACGGCATTTCTCTCTGCTCCAGATGCTCGATGCTAACACCGTTACTCCCACGGCCGGCTCAGGAGTCTGCCCAAACACAGGGGACGGGAGACTTTAATGAAAATTATAATATTTTTTCAATTTGCAACGCGCACACATATTCATTCGTCCATTGTCGAAGGTATTCATTCGAAGAGAGAACGACTCGGAGGCGCAGTGAGGAGAGTGCAGAGAAACGGAGGAGGCAGCCAGGCCACCCATCCATCCATTATCAGAAACCGCTTAATCTTATACAGGGTCGCGGTGAGCCGGAGACTATCCCGGCAGACACAGGGCGCAAGGCACGGCTATACCCAGGACGGGACGCCAGTTCGTCACAGGGCACCGCAGGCAATTTAGTCCGCAGGACGATTAAACTATGCAGTTGCAAGTATTTGGACTGTGGGAGGATGTTTAGACGTTGATTAATTACAGCAGAAAAAATACCCAGCGAGCTTGCAAGCTCTTTACGGGATTCCTGCATTGACGCAACAAGCCGGAGTGCCCGGCGAAAACCCACGCAGATGCGGGGGCTTAGAACCTACGAATAATAATGATAGCATTTATAGAGCGCTTTTCACCCGAGGGTCACAAAGCGCTGCACAGGGCTGCGGAGAGAACGACATGTCAACAACTACGACAGAGAACGGTAATCAGTAGAAGCGTTCACGTCGCGATCCCTGTCAGGTAATACTTGGTATCGCCTGCGAATTCTACCAAACACTTCGAGGCCGAGGAGCTGAACGACAACGATGTCCAGAAGCTGACCATCGCGCTTCGAAGAATCGCAAAGAAGAAGAATCGCGATCATCGAAGAATCGCAAAGAAGAAAATCAGCAACAATTTTTTTTGTTTGGGTTTTTTTTTTTTCATCCGAACTGTGGAGAGAATTCCACACGGAAAGGCGCCCGAGCCGGGATCACACGGCACGGATCCCAGCGGCGGCGTCCGGTGATGGCAGCGTGCGGCGGTGGGGGGAAAGCGGGGTGTGTGTCCGTGCCTCGTTGGTCGCCCCCTGGCTGCCCGTGTCGCCCGCGGCGCTCCCTGGCACGAGATCGTCGATCCAGGCGAGCTCTCGCTGAGAGAAGCACAGCTCCATGAGCTTGCGCACAAACACCAGCGCCACGACCTGCAGCGGACACAGGTAAAGGTCCCCCCACCGTCCACCGTGTAGCCTCGACAGACTGAAGGGTCAAGTGCCGTCAGCGAGATCCCGCGAATCATCGACGCGTTAGACAGATAGACGGGATGTGTTCATTATTACAGCAGCAAAAATACACCCGGTGAGCTTGCAAGCTTTGTCTGCGCTCTACTACCCAACCTCTGCAGCTCAAAAGACCTTGCAGAGTTCAATAAAAATGCAAAGAACTGTGTCTTCTTATTTGCGATTCTTCGAAGCACGATGGTCAGCCTCTGGACATCGTTGTCTTTCAGCCGGGCCTCGAAGTGTTTGGTAGAATTCGCAGGCAATACCAAGTATTACCTGACAGGGATCGCGACGTGAACGCTTCTACCTTGACCCCCGAAGAACTGTGTAAAGAAACGGGAAACTGTCGTATAACCATCACGCTTCGAAGAATCGAAAAGAAGACGAAGCTTGCAAGCTCTTCACGGGATTCCTGCATTGACACACGACGACAAACACGCGTTGGTTGTATCGTGACGTTCGTTGCCCACTGGTCCTTGGGCGCGGTCCGCGAGAACCTCACCATGACAGGGAAGATAACCGCGGCCGGTGAGGCCTTGATGGCCCAGAGCAGCGCGAGGCAGGCCAGCTGGATGAAGGTGAACAGGTGGACCTTGCGGAGCGGCACGTGGCGCAGGTAGGCCACGTCGGGCTGGTGCTTGGCCGGCATGCCGTACAGCTTCAGGCGCTCGAAGAACTGCGGCGCGCGCGAGTTAGTGCAGTTCGTGCAGCGGTGAGCCCAGCGGGCGGTTAGTGCACTGACCACTGCGCATACGGTAGATCACGGCGATGACCTAGTGGTCCGCGTAAAGACAAAAGTTGGGAACCGCTGCTCTAGATCATCCTCTATGAGCACCTTTTTGCCAGTGCGGTGGTCCCTCGCTTCACGATGGCCTCGCGATAGGACGAAATAACTGTACGATATACGCCCCATGAAAACATTAATATCATCCGAGTCCCCTGATGATGCTGAGTGTAAGTCTCAGCGAAACGTCGGTGCCATCTTTTGAGGCAAGTGATGCATGTGCTCGCTCGTTTGCTCCAACATATCGACGGGTGCACTTCACTTACACACCTTTTTATCACATGACCTAAACTCATAAACAGAGCCTCAATATCATCGGTCTATGAGCACCTTTTTGCCAGTGTGCAGATGATGTAAAACTGATGCAGGGTTTTTTACGTTTCCTGACAATCAGACAAGTGTTAAGCTCTTAAAAACACCCAGTGCGCTCCTGTTTGTACGCTCGTTACCTGGATGCCCTGCAGGGAGGAGAGTCCCATGTACATGAAGACCCCGTAGAGAACCGGCATGGGGATGAACTGTGGTGGGGACGGACGACAAGCGGGAGCGTTAGTCGGGCGATGGCGGGGTGACGGCGCTGGCGTACCGTCCACGCTTCCTCCGCACGGACAGAACGTCCTGCCCGAGATGGTTCCATTCCCGCCCCTCACACTGGCTCCTACCTCTATCGCTGGCTTCAATCTCTAACACTGGCTCGTATTTCTAACACTGCCCCTAAGGTCGCCATAACCTACAAGGGTTATCTCTATACAGCGGTAACATCCGCGCGCGCCGGCTCCGCGGCCCGGACAGTCGGCTCCTGCGCACCTTGAGCACGCCGGTCATGAAGACGGAGCAGCCCATGAGCAGGAAGATGAGCACCCCGGTGAGGCGCTGCTCGCGCACACCGAGGAAGCGCGGCTGCTCGCCGGGCGCCGCGCTCTCCGACTCGAGCCGCAGGCTGTTGACGTGCGAGATGGAGAGCACCGTGGCGGCCACGAACCACGGCAGGCCCATGACGGAGCACACCGCCAGCATGACGGCCACGCACAGCAGGTCCAGGTGGTAGCCGCAGCCCTTCTGCACCGCGCGCCGACCGAAACCGCGCAGCGTCACCGTAACGGGCCAATGTCGCCGCGACGATTGACCGAGATACAGAACCGATTCGTTTGATGGCTGAGTAGGGCCTAGGTGGAGGAGGCCCAGGACCGGTCGCAGAAAATCATCACCGGTGTTGGTGGCCCTGAGCGGGAATCGAACCCCGGTCACCGTGTTTGTAGAGCGGCGCGCTAACCGCCACACGAACGCAGTGACGACAACAACAACCGCCATTCGCCACTAAGTGTCGGTGGCGTCACCACGGCGCCTGCGCCAGGCCACGTGCACCTTGAGGCTATTAACGCGAAGTGTCGAAGGCTCGCCGACAGGATGGTCACGGGACAGACCCAGGTGTCACGGGGCTGCCTGACTGAGATGACCGGCAGACGCACCCACCCCCTGTGCTCCCTACCGTGCCAACTCGGTGTGTTTTACCCGCCCGGCGCCTCTCGGCTCGCTGTCGTGAGCGCACGCACCTTGAGCTTGTGCTCCTTGCGGTTGATGATGACGGCGGTGATCTGCTGGTCCATGAAGATGAGGATGGTGCAGAGCAGCGCGGGGGCGATGGCCACCACGGTGGACCACCACGGGTTTGGGCCGATCGGGTCGATGAGCCACCCTCGGTCGTCCCGGGTGGGCTGCACGCGTCGCGCAACACAGGAACAACCCGGCCCCCCACCCCCCGATACGGCGTAAGGAAGCGGTTTCCAAAGCGTACGCCGCGCCGCTCAGGGGACGCAGCGGCTAACTCACAGGGGCACCGCGGAATATTCCAAATGCTCGAAATATGCCATATTATATTTTCTAGAGGCCGACCCAGGACACGCTGGAGGCATTATATCCTTCGTCTGGCACTGCAAACGCCTGGGAATCCCCTCCCCCCAGGAAGAGCTGGAATCCGTTGCTGAGGAAAGGGATGTCTGGTCCACTCTCATCCGTGGACTGCTGCCACCGCGACCCTCACCAGGACGACAAGCGGTTTCGAAAATGGATGGATGGATATTTTCTGACTTTGGGCGCCGTGGAAAAAATCGTGATACTCTAAGGGTGCCGCGACCGAGAAACGGCGTACGCATTGTCCTTCAAACCGATCGACCCACACCAGAGACCTTAACACTTGTATTCTTTGTCGCGAAGGGTTAAAACACCCGTGTGTCGTCACGATGGCTCCAACGTGTTTGTTGTGTCAATGCAGGAATCCCGCGAAGAGCTTGCAAGCTCAGTGGGTATTTTCTGCCGTAGTGATGGATTGATGAGTAGGGGGTTGGGGAGCGGCGGGTTGGTGAGCGGCGGAGTGGCGGATTGGTGAGCGAGTGGTTTGTGAGCGATGGAGCCGCTCACCTTGAACGCGTTGGGCACGTGGAGCTTGGCGGTGGGGATGCCGATGAGGACGTCAACCAGCACCATGCTCACGATGGTGAGGAACACCGCGAAGTCGCTCACCACCGCTCTCACCTGTACCACCGCGACACGCCGGCGACACGCTCACCCCCGTCCGACCACGCTCACCCCACACGCTCACCCCACACGCAACACGCTCACCCACACCACTCACCCCCGCCATACCACGCTCACCCAACACGCTCACCCCACACGCAACACACTCACCCCCACTTAATCCTGTACAGGGTTGCGGTAAGCCGGAACCTATCCCGGCAGACACAGGTCGCAAGGCAGGGCTATACCCAGCATAGGACGCCAGTCCATCGCAGGGCACACAGGTGGCAACCGTAGTAACAATAATGATGATCGCGCGATGCGTCGGTGCAGCAGCCCCTGTGTGTCGCTCTGGCCTTGGTGGGCAGGTATCGCATGGTCTTGAAGCGCTTGAGGAAGGAGGACAGGAGCAGTGTCGAGAAGAACAGAAGCACCGAGCAGAGGAGGACGTCGGGGACGTACGGCCCTCGGGGACCGCACGCCGACCCCACGAACCGCCCACGCAGCCGCCAGCAATCCTGCACGCTCGCACGCACGCACACACGCGCGCTTATATAATAATAATCTAGTTTTGTAACGCGCGCATTTTCTCCGGGCGCGTTGCAGCCGTTGATTCGGAGGCGCGGAGACACCCCGCTCGGTCGGTTTGTCGTGAGTCGGTGAAGAGGTGACTTTTTAAGAGTTTTTTTGAAAGCTGTGGGGGACTGTGTTTGACGCAATAGGTGCGGCAGGCTGTTCCGGGTTGCGGGTGCCGCGACCGAGAATCGTCGTTGCGCGAAGGTTGTCTGTGAGCGCGGCGTGTGGAGTAGGTGCTGTGCCGAGCTGCGGAGAGCACGGCATTGTGTTGATGCGAGTGGCCGGAGTAGTGAGTGACTGAACGAGTGTGACGCTCCAGGTGCCGGTGAGCTCGTCCCACACCGATGGTGAGGTTCCCCCAGGGCAAGCGGGGTAGTGAAGCAAGCTAGTGGGCGAGCGAGTGAGTGAGCGAGTGTGATAGTGAGCCAGCGAGCGAACGAGGGGTGAGGCCGCTGGCGGTGAGCTCGTCTCACGCTGACGGTGAGGTTCCCCCAGGGCACCTCGTCGCCCGTCAGGTTGTGCCGCTCCCACTCGCGCAGCGTCTCGTTGCTCGGCTCCGCGGGTGCCGCGCACATGCACCTGCAGCGCACCGAGATAAAGACAAAGATTCCCCCCCCCCACACTCGGTGTAGCCTTAACAGACTGTAGGGTCAAGTGCCGTTAGCGAGTAGCACCTATGAGACAAAGGCGTGGTGCCGGTCACCCACAATGAGGTGGGTGACCGGCACCACGCCCGGCCGCCTTTGGCTCCCTAGTGGCAATGCTTACACACCTCACTAGATACTCATTCGAGGCTGACTCGACCTAAGGGACACACACATGACCGGTTCAGAAAATAGTCGGCTGGTGTTGGACTTGAGCGGGATTCGAACTCGGGGCGCCAAGTTTGTAGCCCAGCGCGCTAACCATTGAACTACCGCTCGCCACCCTGCCGTCCAATGATGACCCCGCGTGACCCCGCCGGTTGCTCACGAGTATCGCGTGAGCCGTTGCAGGTCGACGTGCGTGTTGACGGGGTAGGCCTCGGCCAGGTGCACCAGCTTCTCCAGCGCCTCGTAGATGAAGATGACGCAGATGAGCGACGCGAAGGCCTCCTCGGTGAAGCGCGTGATGTAGCGCACAAGCGCGCTGGCGTCCGTGGCAACCAGCAGCAGGCACAGGAAGGCCGTCCACAGGCCGATGGACGCGCGCAGAGACAGGTACGACCAGCCGTGTGTCCTGTAAGGCGAGGAACCGCCGGTAGCCTTAATCACGCGGCAACAACAATGGCCGGATGAAGGCGTGGGCTTTGGGGCGCTGCAACCCAGGGGCCTGGAGATTAAGTGAAAAGTTATTTGAATTGTGAAATGTTTCCATGGACTGGCGTCCCATCCTCGGTGTTCCCCTGCCTTGCGCCCTCTGTCTGCTGGGATAAGCTCCGGCTCACCGCGACCCTGTACAGGATTAAGCGGTTTCTGAAAATGGATGGATGGATGGAAATTTGTTTCCAAGAAATTACGCAAAGCAAATGTTTGAGTTTAGCTGTGTTGTTAGCCTTGTAAAAACAAATTAAAATTTTCTTTAAGTTTTTTTTCCCTTTTGGAAAATATTACTGGGAGCCTCACGGTATCTATAGCCCAGCGGCCTACCAAACGTCGGTGCCATCTTTTGAGGTAAGTGATGCATGTGCTCGCTCGTTTGCTCCAACATATCGACGGGTGCACTTTACCTCACCACACCTTTATTCACATGACCTAAACTCATAAACAGAGTCTCACTATGAAAAGGGTTCCGGTTAAAATAGCTGATGATGATGCCGTTGCTGATGATGACGATGCTAATAACGATGTTGCTGCCGATGATGATGATGATGCTGATGATGCTGCTGCTCGTTAAAGCACGACTCACTTGCAGAATCCGAAGAGGATTTTCTCGAAGACCAGCACGGGCCCCGTGCTGCCCAGGATAGTGAGAGGCTGCCCGGCAAATATGGAGAAGGCCAGGCCGGTCATGGAGGCCCCCAGGAGGGATTCCATGGCACTCTACGCGACACAGACAAACATCCTCCGTATAATAATGTTACATTTATAACGCGCACACTTTCATTCACTGTCGAAGGTACTCATTCGACGAGAGAACGACTCAGAGGCGTAGCGAGAAAAGCGCAGAGGCGGAGGAGGCAGCCAGGCGGTTTGCCGGCGCCATATTGCCACACACTGCTTCCTATATATTATGATGTTATCGGCCAAATAATTAATGGGTTTTTTTAAGTAGTGGGAGTAAACCGGAAAACCCGGAGGAAACCCACGCAGAACAGGGGGGGAGAACACACAAACTGCACACAGAAAGGCGCCCAATGCGGGGATTGAACCTGCTCGGTCAAGACCATTCTTTCCGTGAGGCCGCAGATGTTACCACCGCTCTACCCTGCCCCCCAAAAATATTTCCAATTGGGCCCCGCAGCTCCTAAGGCCGGCCCTGATCCTGTATTTTACAAACCTGTTTTGCGGTCTGTGGGTAGTTTTAAAATATCATTCCGTAAATTGAAATGCTATTTTTAT
>JAZEWU010000057.1:1143591-1157955 GCA_036362915.1 Geotria australis | reverse complement strand
GCCAACCACACGCACACACACACGTACGCGACACGTCACACCTATGCACGCGTACAAAGATCCCCCGTGTAGCCCTAACAGACCATTGGAACAAGTGCTGTTGACGAGCACCTGTGAAGACCAGCAAGCACGGCACACGAGCGGGGTGGGTGGCCATCATCACGAGCGGCCGCTGTTTACACCCGGCACCATATACTCATTTGAGGCTGAGCCGACCTAGGGGAGGCCCAGGACGGGGTTCAGATCATTGCGATTCGTGGTGTTGGTCGTGAGCGGGAATCGGGTTTGTTGGGCAGCGCGCTAACCGCTGCGCCACCGCTCCCCGCACACCTACGACACAGGCAGCAACACAAACTCACAGCCACAGGTAACGCGTGGAACGCGGGTTCCATGCAGGCCAGGCAAATACAAAGATCCCCCGTATATGCACAGCAGACTTGTCGGGGAAAATGCTGTTAGTGAGCGCCTTTTTATACAATTTATAACGCGTGGCACAGTATTCGTTCAATGTCGAAGGTATTCACGAGAGAACGACTCAGAGGCGCGAGGAAAGCGCAGAGGCGGAGGAGGCAGCCAGGCGGTTTCCCGGCGCCATATTGCCACACACTGCTTCCAATATATTATGATGTTATCGGACAAATAATTAATGAGTGTTTTCTTATTTCTCGTGGGAGGAAACTGGAGAACCCGAAGGAAACTCACGCGGACACGGGGAGAACACACAAACGCCACACAGAAAGGCGCCCGAGCCGAGATTCGAACCCGGGTTCTTCTTGCTGTGAGGCAGCAGGGCTACCCACTGCGCAACCGTGCGCTTAGCACGGTTGCGCAGTGAGATCACGAACTGAGTGGCCACACTTCGCGCCCACCTTGAAACGCGATCTGGGCCAGATCGTGGCCCTCAGTTTCCACCCGCGGCTCGGGGAGACGAGCACCACACACGGTGCTTATTCGAGCAGAAAAACCCCACGGTGACCTTTGTGACCTGTTAACAGAAAGTGGCGCGGCCAGGCTGCGGTGCGGGTGTGCGTGCTTGTTTTAGGCGGGTGTTGTGTTCCAACGGCTGTGTGCATAACCACCGTCCCCCCCAAACGCGGCTGCATTCAGCACGAGACCGTCCTGTCCTTTCTAGCTGGGCGGCAGGGTGGCGCAGTGGTAACAGCTGCGTTTCACAGAAATAATGGTATTGCCCCGAGGCGGTTCGATTC
This sequence comes from Geotria australis, assembly GCA_036362915.1. Lineage (NCBI taxonomy): Eukaryota > Metazoa > Chordata > Hyperoartia > Petromyzontiformes > Geotriidae > Geotria > Geotria australis. The sequence continues at coordinate 1,156,747 of JAZEWU010000057.1, read as the reverse complement.
CCGCCTCGGGAGCCTTTCTGTGTGGAGTCTGCGTGTTATTCTCTCTCCCCCTGTTCTGCGTGGGTTTCCTCCGGGTTCTCCCGTTTCCTCCCACAACTTAAAAAAAACTCATAAATTAATTGGCCGGCTGACCACGTGGCTGCCTCCGCCCGGCTCTATTTCCTGCAGTGCCTCGGGACCTTTGGATAAAAGGCGCTGCTATATAAGTGTAATTAATTAATATTATTACCGAGTAAGCACGGTTACTTAACCTTCATCTTAGTCAGTCAAGCTTTAAGCTGGAAGGAACTGTTGAGCTTTGTAGCTCTTTTTAACAGTGACCCAGGGGGGAGGGGGGAGAGATAGGAGCCAGTGTTAGAGATGGGAGTCTAAATATTACAGATTTGAGCCAGTGTTAGAGATGGGAGTCACAATCTTAAAGATGAGCGTCGCAGTGTTAGAGATGGGATTCACAGTGTTCGAGACAGGACCCAGTGTTAGAGATGGGAGCCAGTGTAACATAGTTGTTCCACTGAGTAACCATGCCTACTTCACCTGGTAACCAGGGTTACAACCCATTCACCTGGTAGCCATGGTTACGGGGTGATGGCGAGATATAACCATGGCGACCTCGCCTGGTTGTCAGGCATTACGTACCCGCACGTCACTTCCGGCGGCACGTAACTTCCTACAGTGACTCGTACAGACAACAAGCATGGCAGACATATCTGCTGGTGCGTAGCTTCGCGTCTCTCTCTCTGCCTCTCTGCTCTCTCCACTGCTGGTTTTGCTGGTCGTTGTGTGGTTGCTGTGGCTGGTACTGACACGCGGCGGCTGCTGTGGGTCGAGCTCGGGAAGGAATCGTCACCAGAACGGCAGATTGCTGTTCGCCCTTGAGCCAGCCCTCTGAGGAAGTGATAGGAGGTCCGACGTGTGTTGTGTGTTTACATCGCTGGTCAAGGTAGAAGCGTTCGCGTCGCGATCCCTGTCAGGTAATACTTGGTATTGCCTGCGACTTCTACCAAACACTTCGAGGCCGAGCTGAAAGACAACGATGTCCAGAAGCTGACCATCGTGCTTCGAAGAATCGCAAAGAAGAAGAAGATCCGCTGGTACCAGTGGAGGAGGTTCGTGAAAGACGCTACTGGGCAAGTTGGAGGCAGTCGCCCTTCAACAACAACAGAGCAACAGAGGGCGGACTAGCGACGCTCACAAGAGCGAGCCGATCGCCGCGCGGATAAAAACTCAGCAATCTGGTATGGTGGGGAGCATAGGTGATGCCCCAGTCAGGCAGCCAATGGAACCTGGGTCTATCTCATGAACCACTGTACATTGTAACGTTTAATAATTGTGTGTTTTTATTATTATTATCAGATCCGCCGTTGCGTCACGTCGAGAAGGATGTTCTCATTCCCAAGAAGATGCGAGAGAAGGCCCAGGTGTTGTGCTCGGAGCACGTGAACGGTACCACAGCGCCACACGATTCCCGCTCAGCTTCGAACCATCATTCGTGTCTTGATTTCCCAAGTCGCTCTTCGGAATTCCACTTGGACAGTGAAGGATCCATGATGAAGCACTTTTGAGTTGGCTCACGTAAAAACACAGTGTTGCAAACCGGCCTTCACCTGACACAGGTATGCGCGTTGTGTGTGTGCGCGGCGTGTATGTGTGGGGCGTATGTATTTGGGGTGTGTGTACGCGCGGCAGCCTTCAACGTGTGCTGCAAGTCGAGCAGCGTCTTCATGGTGTTCAAGTGCCGCAAGGAGAACGCGGCGCTCAAGGCGTGCGTCACCAGCTAGTGAGTCGCCCCCGCGGTTAAATCATAATAATCACGAGTAAAATGTATAACGCTGCGTGGCACACATTTAATTTCGAAGGTGTTCATTCAAAGAGAGAACGACTCGGAGGCGTCCGGAAGCCACAGAGAGGCGGGGAGGGGGGGAAGGCAGCCACGCGTTAGCCGGCGCCAATATTTTCTATACGCTGCGTCCTGTATATTATGATGTTATTGGACAATTAATGAGAGGAAACCGGAGAACTCACGCAGAACAGGGGGAGAGAACACACAAACTTTACGGGGGATCTTTGTCTTCACCGTCAGCTACACGGACCCGGAGTTCTACGACAAGTGCAAGCGCGAGTATCTGCAGGAGAAGAGTGAGTTCCAGCTCAGCGGGATCTCGTCGAAGAAGCGGAAGCAGATGCAGCAGCAGGAGGAGGTGGCCGCGGCAGCCGGCGGGGAGCACGCGGTGGGACACTGACGTTGCCCGCTCGCGAGAACGCCCGCTCACTCGCCTGTCGATTACGTTCACAAATACGGGCGGTCCCCCACTTGCGAACGCTCCGCTTACGAACACCCCTTTTTTACGAACGAGCTCCCGTAAAGATGCCCGGGTCAACTGTCCTGACTAGATTGCCCCCGGTGCCCTGAGATGTTGTAATTTGTTTACTTCTCCCCGCTGGACAACTGCTGGAAAGAGCTGCGTAGCTCAATGGGTCCTTCCACCTTAAATAAAAACTAACTGAAGGTATTGTTAATTGCAGTATACAGTATGCTGCGTGCAGTACAGTCTCTCCTCGACTTACGACGGGGTCACGTTCCGATGACCTCGTCGTAAGTCGATTTGGTTGTAAGTCGAAAATACCCTTATAACAGTTTGTAAACAAAACACAACCGGACTTAAGACGGCCGTCTTAAGTCCGGATGGTCGTAAGTCGCATACTTCAAAAGTTGAGGAGAGACTGTATTCATAAAAAAATCAAACATTGTGCTCCGACTTGCCAACAAATGGACTTAGGAACATAACTCGGGATCGGAACCCGTTCGTAACCCAGGGAACTGCCTGTACTAAATGTGTTATTGTGTCACTTAAAGGAAAGAAAAAAAAAACAGATTGCCTCATTTCAGCTGACTGAAATGTCTTAAGGAAAATTGTCGACATCTCCGTAACGTGCCTTCGGAGTGTCAAGTGTTTTGCGATTCGCCAGAGCCACAGCAACCGCTTTAAATTATCCCTGCCAATAGCCACTCGCCCGTTAATTGATCTGATAAGTACCGCGTTAATAATAATAGTTGACTTCTAATACGCATAGTATTCACAAATTTTCGAAGAGTGAATGACTCGGAGGCACGTGGAACGACAGGCAGAAAGGCAGCCACCGTGGTACAGTATAACTATAGTCTATTGGGTTCCGACGCGCGAACAAATGGAATTACGAACAGAACTTGGGAACGGAACTCTTTGTGTCGCAGATACTGCCTGTACAGTTTTTGGAAAGCATCTCCCCGTCAGCGAACTTGAAGTGAGGGAATTGCAACCATCATTTTAATAAAGCTCAACAGTAAGATTGTAAATAGTAAAAGATATCTTTATTTTCTAATTTAACATGCACAATTCACTCAACTGTACAATATATAGAATCGATCACGTAAAAGTGATTACAGCAAACCTGTTTATTCATTTACCAATTTAAGCGTCGACTTGCGTCAATTACAAAAAAAAAAACTTTCCCGTGAACAGGTTCGAAATTCACATCCACCACATTAACAGCCCCAACACAAGCCACCGATTCGGATCGGCCTTCCAGAATCGCAAAGCATCGACGCTTGCGGCACGCGGCGCCAATTCCTACGTGGCGGGACCCGCAGTGGGCCCTGGGGTTGGTACCCCGAGCGTTAGTCGGTCACGCACAGCAAGCTCAACCGCTGGCGCAACACACCAGACGACCTTTCTGAAAGTTGTATGTTTCACGCCGTCGGGTAACGGTCGTCATTATCAGACTCCGTCCGTCTTCTTTTGGATCGCAGCTCAAGGAAACTGTCGCGTGATGTGACGGTACACACCGCACGCTCGCGATTGACTTTTGCGATCCGTAACGTCTTCCCGCAATGCGACTGGCACCCACGCGTTTATACACAAGCGTGGAAGCTGTGGGAGAGGAGCCCTGATCACCTAACGATGAGAGTAATCACAGCAAACAATAAGCAGCGTGTTCCCGACTAACGAACTTACTGCTACAGTGTTCCTGCACTGCGTTCCGTACGCGCCCCGTGCGTAAAGTGTACATAACCCGGCGGGCGAGACACGATCCAGTTTCCAGTCCCCGCAAGCGGATGCATACGAGTGCCCGTGTCAATCTCCACAGTTGTGGTGCACAGCGCGGGCCAGAAATGTCCGACACATTTTCAAGCTGGTGTGAATGCAAACGTGTCAGCGATTTCTGGCCCGCCCTCTTTATTTCCCCACCGATTTTTAATTACGGCCGCACCGCCATTCCCCGAGAGACACGCCACGCGCATGTAAAGCACCCCAGGACCGCCGGGCCGTGGAGATGCCACCTCAGGCCCAATTAACCCAACGGATGTTTAGGCAACTCGTGAGTGTAGTTGCGAGGTGGCACCGGTGGGCTGGGTGCCAGGGCGCCGTGCGTCTGTTGGGATGTTTGGACAAGGCGTTCCAATTACCGCTTGTCCGGTTTGTTCCCGGCGACAGGGTTGAGAGCTCCGGGTCCCCGTATATTGATTTGGGAATTGTCACATTTCTCACTAAGGATCCGAAAGCGTTTTTTTTTTTATACAGTCCGACCCACAGATTCGTCGAAGGTTCTCTTACTAAACAGAATACAGCACCGGTTTCTCTGGCTCAAGGAAAATAATCGTGAGCTTGCAAAGTTGAGAATTAAATACGCGATGAACAGTAAAAATACACAACGTCCTGAATCCACCGTGTAGCGCCAAGCACCGCTTTGCTCCGCGCGACACCTTGCACCTTTGGCCGAACTCTACTGGAGACCAGCTGAGTTCGAGACCAAGTCTACTCAGTGGTGTGCCCGGCACTAAGGATCCTATGTGGATATGAACATCCAATAGGAAGGAGGTCATTGCAGGTGCCTTGACACCGTGGACCCGCTTGTCTAGCCCGATAGATAGATGTTTATTATTACAGCAGAAAAATACCCAGTGAGCTTGCAGGCTCTTTACAGGATTCCTGCGACACAACAAACATTCGATGGACGCCCACGCCACCTGCCTTGCGGAAAGCCAACGAAGGTCAGTCAGAGCGACGCAGTAATGGCAGCCCTTCAGACCTGGGGCCTCACCACGACAAAAAGAACCTGGCACCACCCGAAGGAATGTATTCAAACTCCACGTCAGTTATTCCCTCGTTTGCTCTCGCTCGCACGCGGAATACTGTTTACAAAACACCGACTCTTCCTTGCTGAAGAGGGTCAATTTTTTGGTCTAATTATGTACACGGCGGTTGTTCAAAAGTTTGGAGAAAATGGGACGTTGACGGAACGCGCTCTGACTTCACGACTGTGATCACAGTGAAAAAATAACGCGAGGAAATAAGAGTCCTCCCGTGGCCAACACGCCAAGACGATTTGAAAACAAGGTGAGAATTTAGTATAGAGTTCTCAAACATTTGACCATCCACCATGTACATTGTACATGTATTCAATAAACCCATGCATATATACCTTTTGACTCCATAAGTTACGCTGTGCCACCGGCTGCTTGCATTACCGCGTAATAACTTAGGTGCCTTTCTCACGCTGAAGCCCGTGACTGCTTAATGCTACGACGCTTGTCACGATGGGGGGCCGTGCAATCGCCGGGCACGTGGGGATAACGCTGAGTTTACATGCGTTGGCATGCCCCTTCTTCCGTGCACACACACACGCACGGGCTCACAACACGCGGTGTCAAGAACGAAGATAATTATAGTGAAGGCGAAGCTATTAATCACGTAAGTGCTCTGAAAACGTGCTCATGTGAACGAATCGGACTGCTGCGTCGTCCCGCGAGGACAGCACCTAACCAAGCTGTCTGGAGACGTTTCTGCATAGCCCGCCGACAGTACTGTCTCAATAACCCCGGAGTGTAGGCTTATTAGAAAGACTCTTCGCAACCAAAGCGGTAATTCAGAAAAGACCAATCAGCAGCTGTTCAGCGTATTGGGAGAAACGTGTGTACTTAGCGGAAAGTTTAAACCTTCAAAAATTGTGATGCCTCCCCGCTGGGACTTTTCGTGCTCACGATCAACACTGCCAAGTGAACTATGAGAGGCACCAGTGTAATTCCTCTTGACATTTTAAACATCTCGCACGTGTGGTCCAAAGCGCCGTTAATTTCACAAAAGATTCCGGTTGCAGGATCGGCGTCAATATTTGGCGCCGATGTTCGAACGAGCCTCTTAGTACGAACGATACAGTGGACGTCAGCCATTGACCAGTTCATCCTGAAGATCAACACATGACGTCGACGAAGCCTTTCTGCACGGCGATTACGGCGACAGGTATCGTGAAGGTAAAAAAATCGTGTGAAAAGCCACAACGCGGAGCACATGTACCGTGTGGCACGCGGGTAAGGGACAAGCTAACGTTAATTTTGCAAGACTTATTTATTACACACGCGTGGATTTTGAAGCTCGCAAGAGTGAAGCGTGAAGCGAACACCAGCAATAATCGCGACAAGTCTACGGGCCCTTTGATCTGTTGAGGCTGCGTCGGCGTAGCCACACACGCACGGGTTCACGGAAACGGTTCGACGAAACGGCGACTCGAAAAGGACGATAAAATCAACGGTGAAACGCAACGTCCTCAACAGCGATACCCACTCGGACGCGGGCGATTAAACGCACCGCATCGCGTCCGGGCCGCCGAGCCCAGCACGCGAAACGGAGAGCAAATGCAATTCAGTCAAACGTTAAATAATCGCCGGAGGAAAAGAGAGAATGCCATCCACAAACCGCGACACACCACGCTGTACAGACCGCAAGCGAGCGACCGCTTTCGGTGAGTAGCTCAGTGCCGAGTGAACGCCTACCCGTGTCCACCGGCAACGAATGATATTACAATTGGTAACGCACCACCGTGCACGTTCGTTCAGCATCGAAGGTATTCGTTCGAATAGAGAACGATTCAGTGGCGCGAGGAAACCACAGGGGCGGGGAGGGGGAAGGCAGCCACGCCGGCGCCAACCCATCACACGCTGTTTATTATGATGTTATTGTCCAATTCATTAATCGGTGTTTTTTTTTTGTTGCGAGAGGAAAACGGAGAACACATAAACTCCGCTCAGAAAGGCGCCCGAGGCGGGAGTCGAACCGCCTCGGGCAGGACCTTCTCTCTGCGAGGAGGCGCGGGCGGGTGTTACCGCCGCGCTGCCACCCCGAACTGGCGTACGGGATGGTGCCGGACATCAGCGAGTGAGCGGAACGCTGAGCGAACGCGAGCGGTGCAGCCGTCGAGCCGCTCGCCGGGGAATTAGGCCGTCGCCCTCGAGAGCCTCACGCTTGCGGTGAAAACCAGTGTCGGGTAACGCGCGAGACACACGTCTGATATGCAACATACACACAGAGTTAAGGCATACCATCACAATTAATATATTGCATAAACAAAAAAAATGTTGCTTGCAGTAACGTACAATTACATTTTTTGTTTTATTTTTTATTTTTCAGGTAAAAAATGAACAATTAAACTTTGCCTCTTGCATGTATTCAACACTAACGGTCGTCAGTAGAATTAGGCAGTAACAATTATATCGGGGTCATCGGGTGAAGGTGATTGAAACAGGTCTGGCCGTTCTCTCACGGTGGCGCAAATCTCAGGATCAACAGATGCAACTTTCCTACATTTAAATTTTGCTGCCGTCTTGAAATCAGGCGCAACGTCCCGTGTTTAACGCGACACCTTTGCCGATTGTTTTGCAACTGAGCTGCAAGCGACCTGGAAGCGATATTCGCCGTCATGAAGACAGACTACTCCCGGGGTTTATTATTTGAACTCTACACGTCAAGGGTCGGCAACCGTTCAGAAGTGGCGCGCCAAGGGTATACTTATTCACTCTTATTTACGGATCTGCATGCTGCCATTGATAGACTGGCCCAGCGATACATAACATAAATCGATCCATGTTTGTTTCTACGTAAAAGTTATATTTTTTCCAACTTTGTTTCATCGCCGTTAATTAGACTTCCGTCGCGCGTGCCGCTAACGGCACACGTGCCCGCACGTTGCCAACGCCTGATCGACGCTGTCAAACTTGAACATGTTATTCAGCCCGGCTATGCTGTCTATTTGCAATGACGAATCACGTGACATCAGCCAATCGCAACTCTGTCGATTTATCGAACAAAGTTGAAAATGGTTCTGAGCGATCACGAAACACGGAGCAACGCAGACGAATGAAAACCACAACGGCAGAGCAGCGTCAATGCAGGAAAAGTCACACCGCGTAACCCAAGGTTCGCCAAGTGCGGCGCAATGGTCGTGCTTCATATTTTAACAGGTGAGCAGTGAAGTGAAACCTCTGCAGTCGACCGCTTCACACAAGCACGGACTGCGTGTGTAATATGCAATGCATGCACGTGTGTGTGTGTGCAATGTAGGTAGGCAATATTGTAAAACATTTTATCGTGTCTGTATTTGTTATGTTTAATCACGGGAACCTAAAGCGGAGTTAAACCGTGCAACTTTCCCAAACAAAGCTGAACGTCGTCCAATATTATAATATAAACACGAAACTGAACACAAGAACTCCTTTCCACAGCTGTTCTTTTGGGATAGGCGGCATCTGTAGCCACTAAATCAGCAGCAACTATGACGGCCTAAAGGGCGATACCAGCCTACCCTCTCTTCTTTCCTGGATGACCCAGCCCAAGGAACTCTCTTGAACCAGGCAGCGAACACAGGCAAGGCAATGTACCTGCTGGGTCTTTGAGATAACATTAAAGCGTTTCTGAGAAGTTATAAATAAAAAGAATATGTAGAACATCCAAGATGAGCGACTTGCCATCAGAATTTTTGCTCTTGGATTATGACAACCCACATGACTGCACCCAGCCAATCACAGCACTACTGCATGTTCAGCAAATCCAAACCAAGTTAACGGACGTGGCTCAGACACTGCTGAATGCGACCACAGCAGAAGCTCTTTCCCAATCGGTTCTTTCCGTTCGTGGATTTGCGTTCGCGCACACATTTGCCAAACCGGTTTACCAGGAACACAACTTTCGTGATCGCGGAGGTCGTCCTGAGCTACACCTGCGTTGCGACCGCCCGGCAACAACGCAAACCAGCAGGGCGTGAGAAAAATAATCCCCATTAATGAACTGAAGTAGGTTTCCACGGCGCGATGTATGATGAGAATTGCTCTCCGTAGCTGTTGTTTCGGGATAGCCGTGTCGAGCGTTCCTTCGCTCTGCTTCGGCGACGGAGGAGACGGCTACCACTCGACACGACTATCCCGAAAAAGAACAGCTGTTCTCGACGCGAGAGCAATGCTCTATCCCAGGTTAGCTGCACGGCTTAACTTCGGCGCGAGTATACGTAAAGGTTTGCGCACGTGTACGCGTGCCAAGTGTGTGCAAGCGGTGCGGTAATGCGTGTGTGCGTACGCAGACACTGCAGTAACGCGGGCGTGCGTACGTACGTGTGACTGCGTGCGTGCGTACGACCGCGTGTACGCGTGCGCTTTGTGTACCGGACAAAATTCCAGCGTTCGTCAAAAGTTTGTGGCGTTCCCCCGCAGCGCCGGCGGCAAACCTGCCCCTCCCTGCGCCGCCGGCGGTCGCGAGGCACCGACGTCGTCACTCGCGCGTCCTGGAGTGACCTCCACCGTCGGACCGTGACCTCCACGACCTTCGTGACCTCCCCCACCACCCAACTCCCAACTCCTTCGTCGCTGAAAACAGGTCTCGGATGCAACTCGCGATCGACGTGACCTCGTTCGCGAGCTCGCCGCGGATTGGCCGCCCGCCTCCGTGGATCGGGTTCACACGTTACTCCTTTCTTTCAGCCTGTCCTTCCTGCTCACCTGAAACAGCAGGCGGAAGGGGGGGGGGACGCACACGACCGGCACAATGTGGTAGAATTTTGCACGACGTTGCGCGACGTGGAATGCGAGTCGGCGAAAGCTCGCCTGGAGACAGATTTTATTTTTTCAAATCGTCGCGGGTTCACGGTGCTCGACGGATTTCAAACGGCAAAATAATTCCAGGTTTCCACGGTGGGGAACGGTTTCTGCCCAAGGGTCGACCGCTTCTCTGACTTCCTGGCAGCCTCGATCAGCGCCACTCGTATAATGAGACCCGGAGGAAACGTGGCTAAAGAGGCGTTGGAGAAGCTTGCGGTTCTTTTCCATGCCAAAGCCTTTTCATTCATTCATTGTCAAAAAACGCTTAATCCGGTTTTTTGGCTGCGATGAGCCGGAGCCTATCCCGGCAGACACAGGGCGCTAGGCAGGGTTATACCCAGCATGAGACGCCAGTCCATCACAGGGCCCCGGGGGCAATTTAGTCAGCAGGCCAATTAACCTATGCAGCAGCATGGCTTTGGACTATGGGAGGAAACCGGAGTCGAACCCTGGATCCGAATCCAGGATTCAAACCTGGGACCTTCTTGCTGTGAGGCGGCAGCTCTACTCACCGCTACGGCACTGTGCCACACCCCAAAGCCTTGTTTAACTTTCAATTACCGTTCTAAACAAAGCACATAGCCCGCCACAATTTGGAATACTGCCCGTGCATCTATACTCAGTGTCGATAATCAGTTACTAACAAATTAACTATGTACAACGCGCCGCGCACACTTGTTCAATGTTGAAGAGAGAGAGAGAGCGAGCGAACGAGCGGATGACTCTGCTTCCTTCCACCCGAACTATAGACGCGAGCGAACAGTGCGATACGCGCGTACCTCAGGCGGGGGCTTCACGGAGACGGGCTGCGAGGGCCGGCGCGGCGGAGACGGCTTGGGCTGCGCCTGCTGCTGCGCCGTGTTGTAGTACGTCACTCCGCCGTAGACCTGAGACTGCGCCTGGGACGGGCGGCGGGAGCGGGTTAGAGACGGGGCGCGCGGCGCGCTCGACGACGGCGACGCCGCCCGCCCTGGACGATGGCGCCAGCGAGAGGGGGCTCTCGTTGCCGGAGGAGAAAACGGGATCGATCGAGAGCCACCGAGCAAGAGAAAAGGAAGTAATTGAAGGTCGAGAGAAACACACAAACGGACGCGGCAACGCAGCGGCGCTCACCTGCGGCGGAGGGAAGATGTGTGTGGGCGGCGGCGGGGGTATGGTGGCGGGCGGGTAGCTGTACCCGGGGCTGGGCATCGCCGCCCCCGAGTACATGATGTTGCCCGGGAAGTAGCCGAGCATCTGTCCCGGCGGCGGCGGCGGAGGCTGCCCCGTCGCCATGGAGACGGGCGGCGCCGCGTACATGTGGGTGGGCGACTGGTGCGGGTGGAGACCTGCGGCGACGCGGGAGCGGCTGCTTAGCGAGCGGTCGGCACGACGGGCTCGCGAGGCGCGCGGCCATTCACGGCGGTCGGTTCTCTCGATCCTTCGCGGCCACGTGGAGGACGGGGCCGTGCGTGTGTGTGATGTACTATGGGCCCATGAGTCACTGACAGTCCCGGGTTGCCTAAAGCGTGCCCACCCCCCATGACCCCCCCACCCCCGACAAAACCGTCAAATTGATCAAAAGGTTACAAACGAGCGTTCCAACGTCATGAGGAAACGTAACACAAGTAGGTGGTGGTATTCAAACTGTTCTGCTGGTCTTGCAGGCGGCGTGGCGACTCTTACGCCGATGTCTTATCGGTTAAAGCAGGCCCCGACCCTCGAAGCAACGGCGAAGGTCGCCGTCATAACGGCATGCGAAGCGCGGACTCACCGGGGTGCGGGAGGTTCATGTCGGGCTGCACCATTATCCCCTGGGGGGGGATGGCGGCGGTGCTCTCACCCGCGTGTCCGTACAGCGGGGCCTGGTACGCCGTGTCTGCGCGCACCAAACCGGCCATCGCACCGCCAGGCGGTTATGGGGCCCCAGGCAAAATTCAGTGATGACCCGCCCCCCCCAATCCCCGCATTCTATATATTAAGAGGTTCTTGACAAAATTAATGAGCGTTTTTTTGGCTATGGGAGGAAACCGGAGAACCCTAAGAAAAACCTAAGGCTATACGGGGGACCTTTGTCTTGTGTGTCAGTAAATCGGCAAACGGAGTGTGATTCATATCTGACCTGTTCCTGGGCCTCCCCTAGGTCGACTCAGTCTCAAATGAGTACCGAGTGCAGCGTGTAAATATCAGCACTAGGGAGACAAAGGCGGCCGGGCGTGGTGCCGGCCACCCACCCCGTCCTGTGCCGTGCTGCCCTTCATTATTGCTCGCTAACGGCACTTGACCCTACACTCTGTGAAGGCTATACGTTGGGGGGGGGAAGTCTCTGTCTGTGTACCTACGCGTGTGCGTGACGTGATGTGTGTGTGCGCGAGCGAGCTCACTTGGATCGTAGTAGGAGCCGTCGATGAGCGGAATGTGCATGGGTGGCGTGGGGTGCGGCTCGGGAACCGGCCGATTCCGCTGGGACGAGTAGCGCTTCGCCCGCCCGGCCGGACCGCCCTGCCGGTGGGGGGAAACAGCGGAGGCAGCGACAGCGGCGACATAGCTCAGGAAGCGCTCCTCGAGAGGGAGATGCCACCTCGCGCCGACAAGGCTTCAGCGGGACTCTGAGCCGCGACCGACACGCGATCGTGCCACGCTTGCGTCAATCCGCCGATAATTTTGTAAATTTCACCAAAAGCGTTTGTTGCGTCAATTGCAGGGATCCTGTTAAGAGATTGCAAGCTCACTGGGTATTTTTCTGCCGTAATAATAATAATAAACATCTATCTTCCGTTGGTTAACAGCAGTTGTGAGGTCACAACCAGCCCACTCGATGGCGTTTATCATAATATCGCCATCTGGCAGTGCGCACAGATCAGGCCTAGGCGGCCGCAGCCCACCATAGGTCTGGTGTCTCGCACTCCTGCTTGGGTCTCCCTTGGCGAACAGGTCTGGGGGGAGGTTCCAGACAAACAGCGATCCGAAGCCCCTCCGACTAAAGGAGGTTGGCGTTTTAAACTTCACATTTATAACGTGCGATTCGGGCTACGGTTCAGATTTGAATGGGATAACTTCACGTGGGTCGGGGGGTCAAGTTTCGCATCGCGTACCATGTCTTCGATCCGGGTGAAAGGCGGAGGCACTGGATTGACGGGGAGATGCGTGGCGCCACCTGGGTGAAACAAGCGGCCGCTGTTATTCGTTCTCAGTCACCGCCAACTCATTCAGGGCGGGGGTGCACGACTCATTTGTCACGAGCGGGGCCCAGTTCCAGATAAAATTACCACAAACTGA
>JAZEWU010000057.1:1130392-1141896 GCA_036362915.1 Geotria australis | reverse complement strand
CGGAGCGGCCGGGCGTTGGGGTCGTCGGCGTGTGCGCCCGAGCGGATGTCGTAGCCGTAGAGCGCCACGAGCTCCTCGCGCGACTTGGGCGCTTGCTCGTCCTCGCGGAACCGATCGTGCTCCCAGCGGCCCGCGTCGCGCCACAGCTTGCGGTTGTGCACCTTGGCCCTGCGGCGGTTGAACGCGTCAGCGAAACCGCAGCGAGACTGACGGACGGATGCTTATTATTACGGCAGAAAAAAATACCCGGTGGTGAGCTTGCAAGCTCTTTACGGGACCCCTGCGACACAACAAACACGTGAGTTGCTGACAAAAAACGGAAATACATACAAGATTATAAATAACCCAACATTTTTTTTTATCAAACTAAAAAAACATTTACACACAGCATTGCACACGGTGGCGCGGCGCGGTTCACGGGCACCGCCGGCACGCACCTGGCATCCTCCTTGTTGTTGCCGCCTCGGATGTCGTGTTCGAAGAAGAGCCCTTTGCGCGGCACGAACGCCGGGTTCTTCTGGTCTTCCTCCTCTTCGTCCCGCTTGGAATTCTTGGCGCCCGCGCTCGGCTCGGCGACGGGGTCCTCCTGCGCGCGCAGGGAACGAGCGGACCCGACACCCCGCCGTCAGATTTGCGATCCGCACCGCCGCGATTGTGACGGCGATCCAGGCCGCGCGAGATCCGTGAAGTGGAGCCTGACGGCTCGTTGGGCCATTGCTCTTGAAATAAGTGTGAGAACTGATCTTGAGAGTTGCTCTGTCGGGTATAGAAGTGTCAAGCGTTCCGCCTCTATCCTTCCAAAGCGCGAGGCGGAACGCCGTGAAGGAAGAGCAGGAATGCTCTGCACGTCCATCACGAAAGAGCAGCTCTAAAGAGCAATTCTCAAACATCCAGTCCTTTAGTCGGAGGGTCCTCGGATCGTTATTTGTCTGGAACCTCCCTGCAGACCTGTTCGCCAAGGGAGACCCTCGCAGGAGTGTTGGATTTCATACCTATTAACCATGGGAGACTGTAACGGGAGTGTTAGACTCCAGCCCTGTTCACCAAGGACAACCTCAGCAGGACCGCTGGACTCCACGTGACAAAGCTCCGGGGTTCGCCCGGAACACGCAAACCACTCCACCGCGATACGGTTACGATCCAACGCGGAAATAAAATCCAGCAACGAGCGTGGAATAGCGTGGAGCCCCTGGCGAAGGGGGGCGGCGCGGCGCGGCTCACCGCGGCCTCCTGCGATCCTTGCGAGGGCTTGCGGGCCCTGTGAGGCCGCTCCACCGGCCTCTCCGCGGGCCTCTCCGCGGGCCTTTCCGCGGGAGGGGTGGCTGCCACCACCACCGTCTTTTCAACGGCGACGGTGGCACCGGGGTGCGGCGCGGAGCTCCCCTCCGCGTCATCGTCCGACGCCGAGCACGACACCTCCTCCTCCTTTTCATCCTGCAACGACGCCCGCCGCCAACGCCACCATCGTCATCGCGAGCAACGTTCCCCGAAGCTGGGGTTTCGCTTTGGCGCCGTCACGCGCCTCGCTCCCAAGCCGAATGAAAATCCTCCAAGGGAGCGTTCTTCAACTGCAAGGCCCGTCAGCCACTGGCGGCACCTGGTGGCCTAAAGTGTAGCCCATAACGTGTTACTATATAGTAATATAGTAACAGTAAATAAGAGTGAAGAAGCTAACGATTGGCACGCCACTTCTGAAAGGTTGCCAAGCCCCGAACTATACAAAACCGACTAAGGTTTTGTATAGTCCAGGGCTTGGCGCTCCAGGACGCCACGGCTAACTCACAGGCGGCAACGCGGGATATTCAAAATGTTCGAGATATGCCATAGATTTTCTGCCTTTGGGCACGGTGGAAAAAATCCTGCTACACTAAGGGCGCCGTGAACCGAGACAGTTTGGGAACCGCCGTCTTATTCAGTTTGCCACGAGTCAATCTCCCAGCGGCGAGGTGCTTCGCTCAAGTCTCACCTCCGAGTAGTGCGAGTAGTTGTCATCCGCACTCTCGTAGCCGGAGAGCACTACGCCTACAAAAACACAACAAAAATTCATTGATGATAGTGTCGAAGTGATATTTGCAATTCAAGGCACAATATTCATTCGGCGCGAGGAAACTACAGAGAGCCGGGGAGGGGGGAAGGCACCCACGCAGTTAGTCGGCCCCAACATTTGCCAGACATTGCGTCCAATATATTATGATGTTATCGTCCAATTAACGAGTGTATTTTAGTTATGGGAGGAAACCAAAGAACCCGGAGAAACCCCATACAAGAACAAAGGGAGAAAAACACAAACTCAGCGTAGAAAGGCGACCGAGGCGGCAATCGAACCGCCTCGGTCAGGAACATTTATCACGCGAGGAGTGGACGTTACCACTGCGCCATCCAAAGGGAGTGGTACCAACAGAGATATTTTCATGCAAACGCCACTCGTATTCAAGCAAAGGTGACGACCACGGGGACGTAATTCCGCAATCGTTTAGCGACACTATCGAGCGACCACGCCGCGACATCTAATTAGTACGCATGCCACTTGTTTAAACGAGTCGGTGTCGCTTTTCCCACCGGACCGCGGGCAGGTGCCGCGCGGCGAAGGCATTACAACATATCACTTCCCCCGTGGGATTTCCGCGACAAGCCGACCAGCCGCGGAAGAACAGCTGCGCGAGGGGAGACACGTAACTCGGGTTAAATTAGGCTCGCCAAGCCATTCCTCCCGCGCAGCCTCCGGATATTTACGGAGGCTTAAGTGACAACTGGTTCCGTTAAAATAAAATATAAATACTCATCGCCCGTGGCAGAGCTTATCGAGAATCGCGCTCGGGGTTTTTTTTTTCCGGCATGGCGCCACGCGAATATCGTCGGAGGAAACTTCACGGGCCAGCGATGCCACGAGGCAAACGTAAACTGAATCGGTTACAAGCAAGCTACGGACCGGTGTCGACATTCGGTGTATCGACAGCAGTCAGGCTCGCTATGAATTTAATCCGGTGAAACACTTTAACTTAAGCAGATGATTATTTTAAAGGCAGTTCGAATACAACACAAGCTGAACCTGAGCAACTATTTTGGCGGCAAGATTAAAAGAAACATATTTTTCTCAGATCACAGACCGGTCGATGGCTGCAGGTTTCCTCGATCGTATCTGATGCCGCTCTCCGATCCTTCCCGCGCCGCTCGTAACGGCCGCGAATGAGTTACAGTGCAAACCAACTCACCGTCTCGCTCAGGAACACCTTCGCTCTCCTAAACGGCAAAAACAAACAGCAGCAATTAGTGCCATCGTAAATATAGCCGTACGCTGGCCTAAATAGTAAAGAGTAATTGGTAATCTGATAAAAAGCACGGTCACTTACAGACGAGCATAAAACAAGAAATAATTTCAATGACAAAAAGTATGAATTTAAATATATATCATGCAAGCTCAACTGATTGTATCTGTCAGCAAGGATTTGATATACAGTAAGAGCTGGACGATATCTATTCTTGATGATCAAAAACCCCGATGCATCCAATGTGGGAGGCGAAATGTCGTGAAAGAGAGAGGGGGAACGCTCGACACGGCTAACTCGAAAGAACAATTCTCATACGTCGAGCTGTGAAAACCTATATCAACGTACATAGAGAGGTTCATCCGTCAGCAGAAACCTCACAATATATGTGCATCAAGTCACGGGTGCAAGAGTTCACGCTTGTAGTATTGCTTGTTGAACGCTACGGGTTCACGTGACCCCGACAACGGAGGATGGACGGTGAGCACGAATGGCGACGATTGAATCTTGAAGGCTGGTGGCAAATCACAAACTCATGTTGTGTTTAGCACGCGCTGTTCTTAACACCCGTTGCAGGAACAACGCTGCTAATTATACGTCAAAGTGACACCGCTGACGTGCAGACAATGTCAAACGCTGCTCATTACCAGAAGATCGGCAAATGGAGAGACTTCTAATTGATTCTTTGAATAATTGCAGCGCTATTATTCACGGCACATTTCTCATCGTTATCAGTCCCCGTTTAATCCTCGACCGAGTAGCAGGGGGCCGGAGCCTATCTTGGCAGACACGGGGCTCAAAGCAAGGCCATACCCAGGGTGGAACAACCGTCCATCACAGGGCACCGGGGTCAATTTAGTGTTTGGACAGTGAAAAAAACTGCGCCTCCCTATCGGTGTGTCGTCCGTGACCACGCGTGTAATTTTCGCGTCATAAACGATATTGTTACAAGATAGTAGGAGTATCTTGAAAAAGCTGACATTCAGAAACGTCCAGAAGGAAGACATTCCAGAAATGTTATGACCTACAGACCTGACCAGCCCACCACAACACAGGCAGCAGTCCGCTACCTCCCTTTGTGTTTTTTTTTCTAGAATCTTCCGTTCAAGCCATGTTCAGAGTGCAACCACAGCAAGTAGCTGGGTGATATTTACACCATTCGACAGTTCTGGAAGTGTTGTTATAAGGAAGCTAACGACAGTGAAGGTGGCAGCTGAACAACACAATGCTAAAAGATTCGGTCACTGACGTAAGAAATCCAACAACCATAACATGTAACTACTGTAAGAAATGCCCAGCAATTCCTCAACACTGAGGAACCGGTCACTATTTAAAGGATACTATTGTTTCAGGCATGGCCAACATGCAAACCCAACGATTAATTTCCATAAGAGGGTGACCTGCTTGCGGAAACGATTTATTTTATTACCACATTCTCTGTGTCTAGTTTGTATGATTATTTGCGTGTTCTTAAAGTATGTTGTTGGCAGCCACTGTGTGCCATTGTCAGGACACACATCCCCAAACGCTCACTTTAACACAGCTTCAATGACACTCCTCCTAAACAGACCACTGCCACCGCCACTCTCACACTTCTCTAGAAAACGAGACAATGTATTGAGGTGTGGCTTCACGGCTCGATGTACGAGAAACGCCGCGGTGAGCCGAAGAACGCTCGCCACGGCTATCGCGAAAGAGCGAATCTCAAACGACAAAATGTCAATGGTCTCTCTCCTGTTTAAGACGCGATCACTAATCGCTGACAGATAAACGAGTTTACAGCAGCAATTAACTGCATGTTTTCTTGCCCTAAGTACAGGAAGCCGTCAATAGTATGCCAGTGGCAGGACAGTATCGATCCGAGCACGGTCTCAAAGCGAGAGTACAGTCGTCACATTACTACCAGTAGGAATGCGGGCGAGTGGCACCCGCGGCAGTCACACTTAGGCGTGCTAAGATTTCTGCAGAAAGAGTTGTTAGCAACTGCAGCAGCGGTATTCAGTCGCAGCGGAAGCAGTATCCTATTGTGGCAGTAGCAGCAGTACTGAGCAGCAGTATGCAGTCGTGTGAGCAGCAGTAACAGCAGTATTCAATAGGAACAGCAGTACTGTACAGTATTCAGTAATAACACTCGCAGCAGTATTCAAGTTATTGCAGCAGTAGCAGCAGTAACACTCGCACGTGTATTCAGTAATAACGCTAGCAGCAGTATTCAGTAGCAAGAAGATATCAAGGTAGAAGCATTCACGTCAGGTAATACTTGGTATTGCCTGCGAATTCTACCAAACACTTCGAGGCCCAGGAGCTGAAAGACAACGATGTCCACAGGCTGACCATCGTGCTTCGAAGAATCGCAAAGAAGAAGAAGCAAAAGCAGCAGTACTCGGCAGCAGCATGTATGGGAGGCGCAAGGGGAGGCCCCGTAGGCCGCTGATGCCCCCCGCGCGTCCCGCGTGTCCCGCCCGAGGGCCCTCGCTCGCCGCGCTTACGCATTCTGACTCGGCGGCCCGCGCCGGGGCGGCGGCCGCCTTACGGGCGCCGCGTCCCGGGGACAGGTCGCTCTCCTCCTCCTCATCCTCGTCGCTGTCTTGAGACGCGCGAGTCCGGCGCCTCCTGTCCGCCATCACGCCTGGGCGACGTCACGTCCTCACCAACCACCCCCCCCACACACGCCTCGGTCGTGTGACGTTGAATCCTCCACGGTGTGTGTGTGTGAGTGCGCGCGTGACGTCAAATCCTCGATTGTGTGTGTGTACCCGCGTGACGTCAAATCCCCCGGCGTGTCAAGTCGACGAAATAATAATAGCGTTTTACATAGCGCCTTTCACCCGAGGGTCACAAAGCGCTGCACAAGGGCCGCGAAGAGAACGGCATGTCAACAATGAAAAGTAAATAAATAATAAACCAAAGGAACAAACAAAAATTAAATGATTAAGGCTGCTTCGAATACACCGAAAGGCCGCGAAACTAATAGCATTTTATAATAGTAGCATTTTATAGAGGGCCTTTCACCCGAGGGTCACAAAGCGCTGCAGTCAAATGACAAAAACTGCTTCTACTTGTCCTGTAGATGGCATATTACTTGCACATCTTTCCATTATATTTGCACTATATATTTGTTATAATTATAGTTTTTGTTCCAGATCCATGCTTTGTTATTGTCCCCCCCCACCCAGCTTACCTTAACGTGTAAATATTTAAAAATGTTAGTATTTTGTTTTTAATCCGAGTATTTTTAAACCTTTGTTGTGTTCCAGTCCATGTATATGCCAACACCGGGGTCTGAGAGAAACGGATTTTCAATCCTCTATATGTCCTGTACATATGGCAGAATTGACAAATAAAGTTGAATTGAATTGAAAAACGTTTTGTCAGAGTAGAGTCGCTGCTACTTCGGATTGAGAGGAGCCAGTTGAGGTGGTTCGGGCATCTGGTAAGGATGCCCCCCTGGAAGGCTCCCCCGGCAAGTCTACAAGGTACGGCCCACTGGGCGGAGACCTAGAGGGCAAGCCAGGACACGCTGGAGGGATTATAGCCTTCAGCTGGCCTGGCAACGCCTGGGAATCCCTCAGGAAGAGCAGAGGAAAGGATGTCTGGTCCACTCTCCTTGGACTGCTGCCACCGCGACCCTCACCAGGAAAAGCGGTTTAGAAAATGGATGGATGGAGTTCGTAAATGTTGGTGCGACTTGGCACGTGATTTAGCCCCCCAGATATAATAATAATAATAATATGAACAGGTGAAGCCTGGGAACTTGGGAAATATTTTAATACATATGGACAAGTACCATGTTTGATTTACGTCACGGCGGAAGATTGTTATCCACTCGTAGCCACCATTGACTACAATAAAATAAAATAAACACCGTTGACAAATATGGTCGTCACTAATTTCGTGAACAAAACGCTGCTTTCCGGCAACATCTCATCACCAGCGACACAGCCTTCCCTCCATGTGAAGTGTCGAAGGCTCACCGACAGAGGAGGTTACAGGACAGACCCAAGCGCCACGGGCTGACTGACCGAGACGACTGGCACAACTACCACCAAAGATCCCCCGTGTAGCCGTACCAGACTGTCGGGTCAAGCGCCGTTAGCGACTTGCACCGCTGAAGGTCTACACGGCGCACGAGGGGGGTGGGTGACCAGCACCACGCCCGGCCGCCTCTGTCTCCCGAGTGGCAATGTTTACACGCCGCACTCGATACTCATTTGAAACGGAGTCGACCTAGCGGAGGCCCGGGTTCATAACCCGGCGCGCTAACCACCGAGCCACCGCTCCGCCACAACCGCCGTCGCCACCGAGCGTCCGTCATCACGACGCGTCCACGCTGGCCAGGCAGAGCGAGGCGTTGGTGCCTCCAAACCCGAACGAGTTAGTCAACGCTACTCGGCGGCCGCCGCGTGAGTCCGGCCACGGCTGTGAGCGCAGCGGCACCAGGTTGAGGCCGCAGCCCGCCTCGACGCGGTCCAGGTTGGCCGTGGGCGGCAGCTGGCCGCGCGCGCACGCCAGCGCCGCGAAGGCCGCCTCCAGCGCGCCGGCCGCGCCCAGTAGGTGGCCGGTGGCGCCCTTCGTGGACGAGACGGCCAGAGCCGGGATGCCGCCGCGGTCGCCGCCGTCGCCGAAGAGGCGCAGGATGGCGCGGAGCTCGGCCGCGTCGCCCAGCGGGGTGGAGGTGGCGTGAGCGTTGACGTAGCCCACGTCGCTGGGGCCAAGGCCGGCGTCGCGCAGGGCGGCCTCCATGCACCTGCGCGGCGGGGGGGAAAGAGAGCGCAAGCGGGCAGCGGCGGCGGCGGCGGCCGCGCTGGGCCGAGGTCGAAGCGCGGCGCGGTTCGCCGCCAGGTTCCGCAGGGCTTTGGACAGAAACGACTGACGCGTTTTAAACCGCGTTAGATATAAATGTATCGTTGTTTTTGGCCCACACTGCGCGAGTGGCAGTGACCTAAGCGTGACACGGTAACAACTTCAACGCCCGGGTTCTCCACGTGACAAGAGTGTTCAACAGTTCGGCGACAGACAGCGTTCGTCGCTAAGTGGCGGTGTCGTCACCACGGCGCCTGTGGCAGGCTATGTGCACCCTGAGGCCACGCAGAGTGTGCAGTCAGCATTCGGAGGCTCACCGACAGGAGGTAACGGGACAGAACCAGGTATACCATTGGCTGCCCGATTGATATGACTGACTAGGGCACCACCTGCGCTCCCCACCGTGCCAAATTGCCGCGTTATCCGCCCGGCGCTGTTGCGAGCGTCGCTCCTCCGCCCTCTGTTGTTGTTGGAGGGCGACTACCTCCAACTTCCCAGCAGCGTCCTTCACGAACCTCTTGCACAGTTCAACCAGACACACACACACACACCACACGCCTACCTGTAGGCCCCATCACCATCCTCGCTGGGCGCCGTGATGTGGTTGGCATCGCCGGACATGCCGTATCCCAGGACCTCGGCCACGATCGGCGCGCCTCTGGCCAGGGCGCGCTCCATCTCCTCGAGCACCAGCACGGCGGCGCCCTCTGCGATCACGAACCCGTCGCGGTCCGGGTGAAACGGCCGCGACGCCGCCTCGGGCCTCTCGTTGAAGGCCGTGCTCAGCGAGCGGGCCCTGCAGAAGCCGGCCACGGCCAGCGGCGTGACGGCCGCCTCGGCTCCGCCGGCCAGCATCACGTCGGCGTCCCCGCGGGCCACGAGGCGCGACGCGTCCCCCAGGGCGTGGGCCCCCGTGGCGCAGGCCGTCGACACCGAGTGCACCGGGCCCCTGAGACCGTGGGCGATGCTCACGTGCGCCCCGGCCATGTTGGTCAGGATCCTCGGCACGAAAAACGGGCTCAGCTTGCGGGGGCCCGAGTCGCGCAGCGCCGCTCCGGCGGCCACGATCTCCTCCAGGTCGGCCACCCCGACCCCGACGGCCACGCCGGCACGCAGCCGCTCCGCGGGGTCGCGGGGCCGCCAGCCGCTGTCGTCCAAGGCGAGGCGGGCTGCGGCGAGGGCCATGACGGTGGTGGGCGACA
Source organism: Geotria australis (assembly GCA_036362915.1). Lineage (NCBI taxonomy): Eukaryota > Metazoa > Chordata > Hyperoartia > Petromyzontiformes > Geotriidae > Geotria > Geotria australis. The sequence continues at coordinate 1,132,625 of JAZEWU010000057.1, read as the reverse complement.
GGTGCCTGGCTTGGGACGCGGGGACGAACCGGGAAGGGTCGTACGAGGCCGGGTCGCCCCCGTTGCCCCGGGGCACCAGGCCGGCCACGCGCGACGGCAGCGAGGCGAAGGCGGCGTCGTCGAGCGCGGCGGTGCCCGTGTCGCCACGCAGGAGCCGGGGCCACACGGCGTCAGTGCCCACCCCGAGCGGGCACAGCAAGCCGATGCCCGTGATGACCACGCGGCGGCGGGGCGGCGTTGGCAGAGGAGGAGCGGCGGTGCTGGCGGCGGAGGTTGAGTGAGACGCGGACGATGATGTTGATAGCGATGGCGGTGGAGAGACGGCTGGTCGCTTCAGCAGGCAGCGAGAGGCGCGTAGGTGGAGGAAGGGCGAGGAGGTCATGGTTGCTGGGTGTGCGGCCAGAGACGCTGGGAGGATGGGAGCGCGCGGTCGGGAGAGTGACGCTAGGGGCAGGTTCGGGGAGAGAAGAGCGTACAGCTAACGCGGGGGGTGTAACGTGCAGGGATTGAGTGGGAGTAGAGAACGGGAGTGAATAGGGGGGAGACAAGCACAAGACCGAGACCCGAGACGGGAACGGCAGTAGGGAGCTGCGGCCCTGGTTAGAGACGCGGGCTCCACGCGTGACCTCAGCGAGTTAAAGGGCTCCGTGTGTCACGTGTCGCCACCACTACTCGCTCACGGCTCGCGCTGCGACACACGTGAGCGCTTGTGTGTCAGCCGAGTGCAGTGCCGCGTGTGGCCACGAGCAAATGCTATTAAACATTACCGCCTCGTTAGTCGAATTTCATTCAGACGCCGCTTTGCAAAACACGTGTATTCAAAGACACATTGCTAGCGCGGAAGACTCGGCCAAATAAACTCCTAAAGCAGTGGCCGAAGCAAAGCAATTGCAGGAGGCTGTACCTTTACCTCCGGAAGACCACGTGTAGTTAGTTGGAATCTTAACGATTAATCGATGGAATCAGGTAATCTAAGAAATACTCGGATCGCGATTCACAGAATATTTAAGTTGATTGGTAGGCTACTGAATGAATGAATGAAAGGTAGGCTACTGTATAATCGATTCCTATGTTCTCGAATCCTTTTCAAGTAAATCGGTTTCTTTATATTTGTGATACACCAGTTAACCAGTGCCGATTCGTGTCTCGGAATTGTTGAATCGAACCTGGGTTTGCATCGATAACGTTTCGCGCGTGGATCCTATAGTGGCTGCAGAGTGAACGTGAACGAATCGATGCTACGTTGAATCTACAAAATAAATACATCTCTTCGCAGCAACTACACTCTATAATCCTGCGTACAATTCGATTTTATAAAAGGTTAGCGGACCGATTATTGAATCGAATTGTGGCACGGTTCAAGATATCGAATCTAAAGGCGGTGAATCGCTAGAGTCGGTGCATTTGCGTCTGTTCGCTCCTGATTGGTCCCAGCTTTCTTTTTTTTAATCTTTTATTTGTTAGTTTGTAAATTTTCCTATTTATGTATTTATTTAATTTTGTTGATTCTCGTGTTTGTTGTGTCGCAGGAATCTTGCAAAGAGCTTGCAAGCTCACTGGGTATTTTAATGCTATCTATTGGGGGGGGTCAGTGAGAGGGGGGGCTTGGGGAGGAGTGGGGGGCCATGGGGGTAGTAGTAATAATAATAATTTCAATTTATACAGCGCCTTTCACCCGAGGGTAGCAGGGGTTAATAATAATAATAGCAATTTATAGAGAGCCTTTCACCCGAGGGTCACAAAGCGCTGCACAAGGGCCGCGGAGAGAACGGGCTGTCAACAACGACAAAAAAAACCAACTAATAAAAACCAAAGCAACAAAAATGTGATGATTAAGGCTGCTTCGAATACACTGAAAGGTCGTGAAACAGGCAATCAGTGGAATGAGGGGGGCGCTCTAACACCGCAGTACCTCATGCCCCCCCCCACACACACACACACAGGGTTGCGGGGGGGGGCCGAGGCAGCCACAACCATGCCCATCATCTCGCCTAACAAACAAGCCGGGTCGCGATTGGCCCGCGCGCTCGCGTCTCGAATGAAGGCGCTCGCGCATAGGCCGACGACCGCAGCCCATCGCTCCGCGGCGTCTGGTTCCTCGAGTCGGCGCCGCGTCTCACGGCACCGGGGATTCGATCTCCCCCTTCGCAGGAATCAAAACGACACCCATCCTTCCCCCCCAAACCTTGCCCTCCCCCCACCCACCACCACCACCACCACCCCCGTCTCAAGC
>JAZEWU010000057.1:1114841-1125199 GCA_036362915.1 Geotria australis | reverse complement strand
CCCCCTCCCCAAATTTAGATTCAAATTTATTTTGTAGCGTGAGCGCGCGGTGCCGCGCATTTCAATTTTTGTATCCAGCTGTGATGACATATTTTGAAGGGGCTGGGGGAAATAATGGTGTCCGGCCCCACCATTCGTCACCGCGAGACGCTGCGTCCGCTCGCACGCAACGCCGATGACTTGAACTGCACGTCGTGAAATTATCCCCGGTCAACCTGACCCTCCCCTGGCGTTGGCTGTGACAATCGGTGCTTTTAAGACTGGACCGAGAACATTTATTTTCTCTTCTGTTTATCGTTTAACTTTGTTTACAATTTTTCTCGCTGTGCCGTCCGCACTTCCGTCTCAGCTTTCCGGCTGAATGTGGCCGCAGGTTGCAAGTCGCGGATTGGTTGGGCTCTTAGAAGTCTCAACGAGGCGTAGGAGATAGGAGTACTGCTCGACCACAGCTATCTTGAAAGACCAGTTAATAAGAACAATTCTCACTGGGTTAAAACAATATAAACTTAAAATTGAACCGATCGTAATGAAGTAATCGTAAGTTGGCGTTGTTGCTTTACGGGAGGAAGCTGATGACCACAATCTGGTCACTGGAAGCATAGCGATTAACTCCCAAGGTGGTCTGACGAGTTGTGGCTCTTCATGGCCACACGATTCAACTAAGATGATGGACTGCGTTAAACATTGCGGTGCGATTAACATGCCCCGTCTGACTGCCTTTCAATCAAATAAATGTGGTCGACTTTCTAGACCGCGTCTTAATATGTGGTCGCATTTAGGCGTTGTATAAATCCTTGTGGTGTTGTTTCGCCAGTTGCGTAGACAAAATTAATCCATTAGGTATAACACTGTACGGACCTATAACGAAACATATAATATAGGTGACATTTCGGGCAACAGCACTTCTTCGTAGCGTACGGATAGAGACCAGAGATACAATTGATAACAGTTTGAGTCTGCATTTGTTGACTACGTGGGAAATCCCGCGTGACAAACCGGACGCAATTTTTCCTTCCGAACGTCTTGGCATTTTGTATAGGGCCTCTTGTTTTTGCGTTTTACGGGGTTGATTAAAAAAATATCCGACGTAGACCCGTTGGCTCCATCGTTCACGTTGATTATGTTCACCCATTAATATGCTTTAGTTTTCTCACTATCGCAATGCACAGCTTTAATCTTATATGGTTATTTGGAAGAGAAAAAAATGTGTGCAATGCTATGTATTTTGGACTATTTTATTTGAAAAATGTGTGCAATGCTACGTGTAAAAAAATGTTTGGTTGATTTCAAAAATTGTTTTGGCTATTTGTGAATCTTGTATATATTTTAATCTTTGTCAACAACTCGCATGTTTGTTGTGTCGCAGGAGTCCCGTAAAGAGCTTGCAAGCTCACTGGGTATTTTTTTCTGCCGTAATAATAAACATCCATCCATTATCTATCATCTTCATCATCATCCCTTAGAAACTGGTCATTTAAGCTTCGGCTGTGAGGTGGCCAGCAGATGGGCAGTACAGCAGTAAATATGGTAAACCTAACAATCTCGCAGACCGTGTTCGACACGCAACATGCGGAGGGCGACAAGGCCGCCGGCGGCGGCGCGGCAGGAGGCGACCCGTCCAAGAGGCTGTCGGTGGAGCGCATCTACCAGAAGAAGACGCAGCTGGAGCACATTCTGCTGCGGCCCGACACCTACATCGGATCCGTGGAGCCCGTCACGCAGGTGCGATGATCGTGGGCGCCGCCTCAGCGTCGGCAACGCGCTTCGCGGCGCCTCGTGGGTGGTTTTTTAGTTGTGGGAGCAAAACCGGAGAACCTGCAGGAAACCCACACACAAAATCCACACAGAAAGGCGCCCGAGACGAGAATCAAATCGCTTTGGGGCAGGACTTTTTTTTTCCTGTAAGATGCAAATAATAATAATTTTACATCTATAACGCACAAATATTAATTCAATGTCAAAGGTATTCATTCAACGAGAGAACGACTCAGAGGCGCGAAGGAAGTGCAGAGAGGCGGAGGAGGCAGCCAGGCGGTTTGCCGGCAGTGACGTGTGTGTGTGGCGAGGTTATCGGTAAGCGGTTGGCCGTGTGGTTGTCTCCTCGTGCAGAACATGTGGGTTTTCGATGAGGAAGTGGGGCTGAATAACCGGGAGATCACCTACGTCCCGGGCCTGTACAAGATCTTCGATGAGATCCTCGGTACGTGTGTGCGTGCGTTTGTGGCAGACGTCGCACCTCCGGTTGTTTGACTATTTCTCGGTCCCGTGATGAGTAAGAAACGCGTCTGATCGAATCCGACCTGCGTCTTCCAGTGAACGCCGCCGACAACAAACAGAGAGACAAGAACATGACGACCATCAAGATTACGATCGAACCGTAAGAAATGCTTTTATTTTTTTTACTTGCACCCTGCACGCGTTGGAGACGGTTAGCACAACGCGCTGACCACCGCTACTGCCGCTCCCCTCTACACACGCACGCGCGCACACAAACACGTGGCAGGGAAACCAACACGGTGAGCGTGTGGAACAATGGTAAGGGTATCCCCGTGGTAGAGCACAAGGTGGAGAAGATGTTCGTCCCCGCGCTGATCTTCGGCGAGCTCCTCACCTCCAGCAACTACAACGACGAAGAGAGGAAGGTCACAGGTAAGGGACGCGTCCCGCGTCGCTCTCTGACGCGGCGTCACCCGTACGGCGTGTCGACCCCCGTTATGCCGCGATATTCCAGCGCTGGGCCGCCACGGAAAATCCGATTACGTTCATCAAACCCTGTTATTTCCCAAAAAAAATATTTATTCCCCTTTCAGCATTTCGCAGCTGCCAACTTGCGTTTTGGTCAGCATCTTCTAGTTTTTTACGTCATGTGTGTTTCAAACTTGGCCCATCTTCCTTCGTTTGCGTCGGTAAAATACATACCGCTATTTCGGAAGTCGGCAGTGTTCATAGTGCGGCTTCTGCCACAGGAACGTGGAATTTCCATTGTTGAATAGGAGCGCCCTCCTGCATGCCGGGGCGTCTCGAGTGCGCTTTACATCTCGCCTCTCGTCCCGAAACATTTGAAAGGGCACCCCCGGTAGCAGCTGTCCCTGTGAAGACCAGTGACTCGGCACCTGGCCTGCAAGTGGGGATTAGTGCCAGTAGGGGTGCGGTGATTTCTTACTTGATGCGCAATGCCCCTTGCTTTATTGAGCAGGGAGATCCGTTTAAAGTTTTGACTTGACTTGTTAATTTCCTGTCTGGCGGTCGGTGCCATCGACCGTCCTCTCGCTGTGACGGTGACATCCGCTCGCTTCCTGCTGTTAGGCGCTAACATCGACCTCCTCTGTCAGGTGGCAGGAACGGCTACGGCGCAAAGCTCTGCAACATTTTCAGCAAGAAGTTCACGGTGGAGACTGCTTGCAAAGAGTCTAAAAAGCAGTTCAAGCAGGTGCTGGGAGCAACGCCACTCGCTTTTGCACCACACACCGCACTGCCTGTGCCTCCGCGCGACACCGGGCTTGATTACGTTTTGTTTTTATGTGGTATTGCGTTGGCTAGCGCGCAGTTTGCATGAGAAATGAATTGCCCGCAGCTTGTTTTTGTTTTGGCTTAGCTCGACCGCAGGTGCGTTTCTCGCCTGACGGCCGGTAAGCGTTTTAAATTTTAAACGGGGCATAAATATTAATGTGTTTTCGCGTTGCTGTCACCTGTAGGGCCTCAAGGATCATAATAACAATAATATCAATTTATATAGCGCCTTTCACCCGAGGGTCACAAAGCGCTGCACAAGGGCCACGAAGAGGACGGCATTTCAACAACGAAAGAAAAAAACAACCAATAAAAACCAAAACAATAGAAAATAAATGATAGTGTTGATGACGAGAGACCAGTTTGTCTGTCATTGCCGACGTGACCCCATCGCGGACCGGTCCGTCACAACCCCTCGTGACTGACACCTCGTCCTGTTTCTGCCGTCGGTCGCTCGATATCTTCACTCAGATGTGGATGGAGAACATGGGCAAGTCAACTGACTCCAAGATCCGCTATTTCGACGGCAGCGACTTCACGTGCGTGACCTTCCAGCCCGACCTGGACAAGTTCGGCATGACCACCCTGGACAAAGACATCGTGTCGCTGATGACGCGCCGCGGCTACGACATCGCCGGCTCCTGCAAGGGCGTCAAGGTGTTCCTCAACGGCAAGAAGCTGCCCGTGAGTTTACACAACGGGGGGGTCAAGGGGAGCTGCAGGGCTGGGGGGGTTTTTGGGGGGACCGCTTCTAAACCCACCGATGCATCAATTGACCCGTCTCCACATGTCGATGCCTTGTTTTCTAAGTACAGTCTCTCCTCGACTTATGGCGTATGCAACTTACAACCGCCCTGACTTATGACGGCCGTCCCAGTAACCCTGTTATATTATTTTCGAGTCCCGATGGTCGGTCGTAAAAGTATAACGACAACCGCTCCGGCTGCGGTACAATAACATCGGCTGGCCGCGCTGTCGCAAGGCGGCCATATTTGTTATTGTGTGCGTTGCAGTTTGTATTTGGGTGTCCAGCAGCTGGTTGTGTTTTGTTTACAAACCGTCAGAGGATTGTGACGTATTCCCCCATGGCCAATCAGCAGGAAAGTGATTTCCGCCCGCACGTGAGTGGCGACGCCAAGTCATCGTTAAACCGTACGGACGCCGCCCGATGATTTGAGCGCGACATATTTCTTTTTTCTTGCAGCGTACGACCAATAGTGTCGCTGGCAGGTGAGATCGCGTGCGGCACTGTAGTGGGCTATTAGCACGTCTGTCTGTGAGCACCCCGGGCTTTGAGCGTTTGGCAAAGGCACTTATTCTGTGTGAACACTCGCTGACTGTGTGTGTGTGAGGGTCCTGGGCGTCAACTACATCGACTTGTCCTTGTTATGCGTTAAATATAAACGTTGCACGTAGCGGACTCCATAAACACGTGAAGCGCCTGTATTATCTTGCAGCGCTGGGTGTAGCCACGGCTGAGTTTGTCACGTCACTGGGTGAGCACAGCTGAGGTGGTGTGTGAAGCGCCTGTGGTCAGTGATGTGGAACCGACCCTGAAGCCGAACTTGGAAGTGCCGGAACCATTAAAATAAATATGAAAAATGTGTAAATAAAATACCTTTCCTTTCAGTTACCTGGGATCCCAGTTCCATAACCGGTTCCAGAACCGATCACGTTGAACTGGAACCAAACCTGAATCTAGAACCGTTTAGCATTGGTGCCACATCACTGCCTGTGATCTTTTCCCCCCTCATCAGGTGTAAGGATGCTCAATTTGGTTTAAAGACCACATTGTGTTCAGCGCCAGGGGAGGGACTCGCTCCACACCCGGCGTCCCGACACCGGCGACGAATTATCTCTAATCCGGCGCAGTGGCCCTTCCCCTAGGTCGACTCGGCGGTAAACGAGCGCCTCTGGTTGCGAGCGCGCAGGTCACCGGCTTCCGCAGCTACGTGGACCACTACCTGAAGGACAAGGTGGACGAAACGGGCAACTCGCTGAAGGTGGTGCACGAGGTGGTGGGCGAGCGCTGGGAGGTTTGTCTCACCGCCAGCGACAAGGGTTTCCAGCAGGTCAGCTTCGTCAACAGCATCGCCACCACCAAGGTACGGCGAGGATGCACGCGGCGGCGGCGGCGCCACGATAGCCGCCGCCGCCATCACCGCGGTCACCCACCCGCCACTGCCACCGACACCACAGTCACTCGCCACTCCAGTCACCCAGCCACCACTGCTACCACCGCCATGGTCATCTACCACCCACCGCCACAAAAAGTCACCCACCGCCACCACAGTCAACCACCGTTATCACCAGCACCACCACCACCGCCAGTGCACACGGAGTGGCCGTCGTCGGCATTACAACAACCGTTACCGTTAAACACGACTGCCGCCACCAGCGTTGCCGCTGTAACCACCACTGTTAGATGTTGCAAGCTCACTGGGTGTTTTCTGCTGTAATAATAAACATCTGTCTGTCTGTGTCACACAGGGCGGCCGCCACATCGACTACGTGGCCGACCAGGTCGTCGCCAAGCTCATCGAGGTCGTCAAGAAGAAGAACAAGGCCGGCGTGCTCGTGAAGCCCTTCCAGGTGAGCGCGCCGCTCCCACGCTACACCGCTCAACCCGCACCTGCTGGGTGTTTGCAACGTCTCGCGAGAACCGCTCTCTCGCGATAGCGGTGTCGGGCGTTCCTCCTCTGTCCTTTGCGACGTTTGGCCTCCCACGTTGGAGCCATCATAAGGATAGATAGATAGATAGTTGTTTGTGATTACGGCAGAAAATAGCCAGTGAACTTGCAAGCCCTTTGCGGGATTCCTGCGACACGACACACGCGCGAATTGACGGAAAATAAATAAAATATAAATATCACAAATGAACACAATGAACCACAAAAACATAAACTAAACATTTACACACAGCTTGCACAAGACATAAGTGAAAAAAAATACAAAGTAGTTACAACAGTTAAACATTGCGATACATTCTAAGGAGCTTATTGCGTTTATGATGTGCTTTTATGAAGTGCATATGTGTGCGCGTGTGCCTTTACGCCTGTGTGTGCAGGTTAAGAACCACATCTGGCTGTTTGTGAATTGCCTGGTGGAGAATCCCACCTTTGACTCCCAGACCAAGGAGAACATGACTCTGCAGCACAAGCGCTTTGGCTCGACCTGCCACCTCTCGGAGAGATTCACCAAAGCGGTGAGTGCCGCTCGCTCCCCCCCGCGCGCCCCCCGTGTTTGTGCGGTTGTGTGCCGCCTCTGCCCTCGCCAAGCGCGCGCCAAAGGGGGAGATATTACAGCTGGCCGTGGTGCTACTGCGCTCGCTCAGAGCCGGGGATTCTGGTTATGTGATGATAGGTCTTGGAGCAATGATGGACAGATAGATCACTCTGTGATCGGTTTTTAAACGCCAACAGACAGGCGTATCAGTCCCTGATGGGCTGTCTTGAATGTGACAGACAGACCGGTCCCTGACGGGGTCTCTGGGCAATAACAGACAAACCAGTCTCTGATGGGTTCTCTACACCCGCCGTTCTCAACCGCTGGGTCACGACCCATCAGTGAGCCACGAGCACCAGCAAGTGGTCCTTGGAGACCAGACCCAATTGGGCCAAGTGGTCCATCAGTCGCAAAAGGTTGAAAACCCCTGCTCTACACAATAGCACACTGACAGACCGGTCTGTGACGGGGGCCCTAGTCAACATAACGATGAACCGGTCTGTTCTGTGCACTTATCACTGCCGCCGTTCCCCTGTCACCTTCCATGCAGGCCAACAACTGCGGCATCGTAGAGAGCATCCTCAACTGGGTGAAGTTCAAGGCTCAGACTCAGCTCAACAAGAAGTGCTCCTCCGTGAAGCACTCCAAGCTGCGCGGCATCCCCAAACTAGACGACGCCAACGACGCCGGTGAGTGGCGGACCTTCCGTCCCCGTCTGGCTGTTTATTAATAATAGTAATTTTAGATTTATAACGTGCACATATTCATTCCGTACGTGTGTGTGTGTGCGTTTGTGCGAAAGCTCGCACTGCCGCTTAGTGGCGAACGGCGGTTGTTGTCGTGCGCGCGAATGTCTCTCCGTGCGTGCGCGCGTGACTTGTACGTGCGTCTGCGGCTTTCGCTGCGCAGGAGGCCGCAACTCCCAGAACTGCACCCTCATCCTGACGGAGGGCGACTCGGCCAAGACGCTGGCCGTGTCGGGGCTGAGCGTGGTCGGGCGCGACCGATACGGAGTCTTCCCCCTGCGCGGAAAGATGCTCAACGTCCGCGAGGCGTCGCACAAACAGGTCCCGCCCCGACGCTGCGTCCATCGCTCCGCGCTTTGCTGTCGACGCCGAGAATCCCTCGCGTTGGTTCGGCGGGTCCCTCTGTCGTGACGCCGGCCGTTTGTTCGCAGATCATGGAGAACCAGGAGATCAACAGCATCATCAAGATCATGGGACTTCAGTACAAGAAGAGCTACGAGGACGCCGAGTCCCTCCGCTCGCTGCGCTACGGCAAGCTCATGATCATGACCGATCAGGTGAGCGCCGCCGCCGCTCCGGCTCACCGGAACTCGGCCAAACTCGGCTCGACGCCGCAAACGATAGTCGGGAGTTAAACTCGCTAGTTTGTGGTTAACACGTGTTCATGCTGTAGCCGGCTGGGTGGCTCAGCGGCGGAGCGAGTGGGGCTCGCGATCGCAATGTTGCGAGTTCAAATCCTGGCTTGGCGGGTTGACTCAACCCATGGTCTGTCGGGTTGATACAGCAGGTACCACTTTGTGGGGAAGTCAGGCAGTAATTTTTATATAAGCTCTTTTTAACACTTGTCCAGCGGAGAGGGGTAAGCAAGTTACGAAATCTCAGGTCACCAGGGGGCAATTTAGCCGCCTGCATTTTGTTTGTCGCGATCAGGACCAGGACGGCTCCCACATCAAGGGGCTCCTCATCAACTTCATCCACCACAACTGGCCGTCGCTACTCAAGCACCACTTCCTGGAGGAGTTCATCACGCCGCTTGTCAAGGTAGGTGCCCCGTGGCGCGCGTCGCGTCCAAACAAGTTCGGAAATGATCACGCGTACGCGTGGATTTGTCGTCGTAATGGTGTTGGCGTGCGTGGTGGCGCTTGCGTTAAAAACCACGGATCGTGTCTCATCGAAACAGGAAATGGACGCACTGACATAAATCAACATTAATAGGAATTAATTTGATACAATGGAAGTTGGCTCGCACCGATTCAAGTAACTGTTAATGATAATGTTATGTTGATGTACGTTTTCACGGCTCGATGCGTGAGAATTGCTATTAAGAGCTGCTATTTGAGGATGGGGGTCAAGGTAGAAGCGTTCACGTCGCGATCCCTGTCAGGTAGTACTTGGTATTGCCTGCGAATTCTACCAAACACTTCGAAGCCAAGCTGAAAGACGACGATGTCCAGAAGCTAGCCATCGTGCTTCGAAGAATCGCAAAGAAGAATTTGAGGATGGCTGTGGCGAGCGTTTCTCCTCTGAACTTTGTGGTTTTACTCAACAATAATACTCGGACCTTCGCGTGTTCGCTTCCTGGTTCCCGCTCACTCGCTCGGTCTCCCACTGCTATCTCTCCTTTCCCCACCACCCTCCTGATGCAGGCCACCAAAAACAAGCAGGAGCTGCCCTTCTACAGCCTGCCCGAGTTCGAGGAGTGGAAGAAGAATACAGAGCTCAACAAGACGTGGAGAGTGAAGTACTACAAAGGTGTGAGGGACTCACCGCTCCCGGTAGATTTTTTTTTTATTACTATATCCTTCGGCTTGCCTGGGAACGGCTGGGAATCGCCCGGGAAGAGCTGGAGTCTGTTGCTGAGGAAAGGGATGTCTGGTCCACTCTCCTTGGACTGCTGTCACCGCGACCCTCACCAGGACAAGCGGTTTAGAAAATGGATGGATGGATGGATACTATAATGCCCGTGTTCAAACCACGTACAGAAAGCGGCGTAAGGTCAAGGACTTAATGTACGGGAAAAGAGAAAGGAACGGACGGAACAGGGGGAAGGGATGCCGGCATGGAAGTCTCCAAAACGGACGAAAAGGGAACGCCTCAAGGGGAGCAGCAGCGAGAATAGAGGAGCATCGATGCAGGAAAGGCAGGAGGCGAAGAAAGTTTGCTGTGACGTTGCTGCCTTGGGCGGCACGGTGGCGCAGTGGGGAGCGCTGCTGCCTCACAGCAAGAAGGCCCCGGGTTCGAATCTCGGCTCGGGCGCCTTTCTGTGTGGAGTTTGTGTGTTCTCCCCGTGTCCACGTGGGTTTCCTAAGGGTTGTCCGGTTTCCTCCCACGAGTAAAAAAAAAACACTCATTAACGATTTGGCCGATAACATGATAATATTTAGTATTTTTTATTATTATAATATATAGGAAGCTGTGTGTGGCAATATGGCGCCGGCAAACCGTCTGGCTGCCTCCTCCGCCTCTCTGCGCTTTCCTCGCGCCTCTGAGTCGTTCTCTCGTCGAATTAATACCTTCGACATTGAATGAATATGTGCGCGTTATAAATGTATTTTTTTATTTATTTTGCCCTTCACCGCTGCGGTTTCCTCGCGCCTCTAAGTCATTCTGTCTTCAAACGAATACCTTCGACTTTGAGTGCATACTGCGTGCGTTGCCGCTGTGCCCTCCAGGTCTGGGCACGAGCACGGCGAAGGAGGCGAAGGAGTATTTTGCGGAGATGGAGCGCCACCGGATCCCCTTCCGCTACAACGGGCCCGAGGATGACAACGCCATCACTCTCGTTAGACCCTCGCTCGCTCACCCGCACGCTCGCTCACCCGCACGCTCGCTCACCCGCACTCTCGCTCACCCGCACGCTCGCTCCCTCGCACCACC
>JAZEWU010000057.1:1070092-1094458 GCA_036362915.1 Geotria australis | reverse complement strand
CGATATCTCAGGTGTTTATCGTTGACCGCCGGTCACAAATCAAGTTTATTGATCACATACATCATTAAGTACTTTACAAGGCAGTGAGATTATTTGTTGCCGTTCTATCCACTCTGTGCAAAACAATTACAGTACAGTATGTGCAATAGCATACAAGCTATCCATGCATTTTCAGAAACCGCCTAATCTTGTACAGGGTCGCGGTGAGCCGGAGCCTATCCCGCCAGACACAGAGCGCAAGGCAGGGCTATACCCGGGATGGGACGCCAGTCCACCGCAGCGCACCGCAGGGCAATTTACTCAGTAGGCCAATTAACCTGGCAGCATGTCTTTGGACGGACAAGCTAGGGACACAAAAAGGCGACCAGGCGTGGTGCTGGTCACCCACCTCGTGTGCCGTGTCGACCTTCATAGGTGCTACTCACGCACGGCACTTAACCCTACAGTCTGTAAAGGCTATACGGGCGAGCTTTGTCTCTTTGCACCACAACAACAACAGCAGCAGCCAGCAACAATCATCAACCAAGTGGCAGGGTGTCGTCACCACAGCGCCTGTGCCAGGCTAGGTTCACCGTAGCAACACAAGCAAGCGTTGGGTAAATGTTGACATACGCACCCCTGCTGGGAGCCAGAGAGACGGCGAATCTCCAGGCAGTAATTCCACTCATTGTCGCCGCGTTCAATAGCCCAATAAGAGAACTAAACGTTAAATTAACAGAGTAACATTGGCTTTAGGAAGGACGCGCGCATGTACACACTATGCCCTCGCTGTCTGTACAGTACTGGGCCCGAGCAGATCACGTGGGTTGTAGTCGCAGCTCCCGCGACGTCACTACCCACGCGCCTCCCTAAATAAATACTGTAGCTATTTATTCCAGTCGTACGGCAGAAAACACCCAGTGAGATTGCAAGCTCGCTAACACTGGCTCTTATATTTGACATTGGCTCCTGTGTTTAACACTGGCTCCTATCTCACTTTAGGGGGTCAAGGTAGAAGCATTCACGTCGCGATCCCTGTCAGGTAATACTTGGTATTGCCTGCGAATCTCTACCAAACACTTCGAGGCCGAGCTTCTTCTTCTTCTTTGCGATTCTTCGAAGCGCGATGTTAAATTACAGTTTCCCATTTTCTTACACAGCCCCTTGCATTTTCATTGAACTCCGCAAGGTCTTTTGAGCTGCAGAGGTTGGGTAGTAGAGCACAGACAAGGCAGTGTTCCATAGTATGGCCGAGCTGAAAGACAACGATGTCCAGAGGCTGACCATCGTTGCTTCGAAGAATCGCAAAGAAGAAGATCTCACTTTAAAACTTGAACACATCTCACGATAACACTTTGAAGCTCTGCAAGCGGGATTCTGGCGATATAACATGTGAATTAACCAACGTAAACAGGACATAAAATCAGAAGGTAACACAATTTACAGAATAAAATTCTGCAAAGATAATGATCCATGATAGGCAACGTTTCTAGAAAGGGCCCTTTATTATGGCACACACGGCACTAAGGGCGATTGCTTTAAAATTGTGAGGAGCGCTGCCGCCTCACAGCTCGGGTGCCGCCTTTCTGTTCAAAGCCATGCTGCCTCGGTCAATTGTCCGGCTGACTAAATTGCCCCCGGTGCCCGGTGATGGACTGGCGTCCTATCACGGGTATAGCCTTGCCTTGTGCCCTGTGTCTGCCGGGACAGGCTCCGGCTCACCGCAACCCTGTACAGGATTTAGCGGTGTATGACATTTAATAAATTAATGTTGTGTAAACATCTGATTTTCCGTTCTCTGTTATTGTTGACATGTCGTTCTCTCCGCAGCATTTAATAAATGCTATTATTATTGCAGCGCTTTGTGACCCTCGGGTGAAAGGCGCTATATAAATTGAATTATTAATTATTATTATTATTATCTATCAACATAAAGATCCCCCTTCAGGAAACACGTGGTATCGCCACGTGTATTAGACTTACAACACCTGCTCCTATTAGCGCGCGATGATTGGTCCGCGCGCGTCACGTGGGGGGGACACCGGCACGCATCCGTACTACGGGTTATAACGAGACGTGGCGCGGATCGATTCCAGGCGGAATCGGTGTGTGTGATCCCTCGCGCCTCGATTCCGCGGGTCGATGCTGGAGGTTCAAATCGGTTGGTAACGATTCTTCAGCCGTGTTGATGGAATCGCGTTGAGTCGGATCGGGAGTTGGTTACAGTCAATGGTTTGAGTGTGAAGGGAGAATACGGGAGAGTTCGGGACAGAGAGAGGGGAGACAACGGAGAGAGAGACCGGAGAAAGGAGAGTCGAGGAAGGACCAGGAGGATACGGGGAGAGGGTGAGGTTACCCCGTGAGGTTTGTTGTGCCGCAGGAATCCCGTAAAGAGCTTGCAAGCTCGCTGGGTATTTTTTTATGCTGTCATAATAAACATCTGTCTGGCTGTCTATCCGTGAGTGGAAGAGAGTGAGGCGACCCGTGAGGGAAGGTTTACGGGAGCGAGGCGCTCACATTACCCGTGAGGGGGGTGAGAGAGGGGGGTTTGTGAGGGTCGAGAGAGACGGAGCCGATGGCTGCTAGTCGGGTGGAGGAGCTGGAGGCTCGGGTGCGGGAGCTGGAGACGGCGCTGGCGGCGGAGCGCGGGGCCCGGCGAGCCGAGACCCGGCCCCGCATCGCGACCATGAGCGCGGAGGTGGTGGATAGCAACCCGTACAGGCGAGACTCCACACACACTCACACACAGAGCCACACACTCACACGCAGCCCCTCACACACACTCACACGCAGCGCCACACACTCACACACAGCCCCCCACACAGCCCCTACCGACGAGACGTCATACAGCAACATTGCATCACCTGATTTAAAGATACCCAGCATCTCGCCTGAATACACTTTTTAGGCAAGTTCTATGGGTGACCAGAACCACGCCTGGCCGCCTTTGTCTCCCTAGCGGCAATGTTTACACACCGCACTAGGTAATCATTTCAAGCGGAGTCGACCCAGGACCGGTTCAGAAATTCGTCGCTCGGTGTTGACCGTGAGCGGCAATCGAACTCGGGTCGCCAAGTTTATAGCCCAGCTCTAAACCACCGAGCCAGCGCTCCCCACCATCATAACGCCTTGACTTGCCTCCCCGTGTGTCGTCTTCGCGCAGCCGCCTGATGGCCCTCAAGAGGATGGGCGTGGTGGCTAACTACGAGGTGGGTGACACAACCGCCTGGCACTTAAATCACGCTTTTTTCAAAATCATTCTGTGTGGAGTTTGCATGTTCTCTCCGTGTCCGCGTGGGTTTTCGCTGGACACTCCGGCGAAACAGCTTGCAAGCTCGCTGGGTATTTTTCTGCTGTAATAATAAACATCTATCTATCTTAATGCCACGGTTCAAAGACATGCTGCTGCATAGGTTAATTGGCCTGCGGACTAAATTGCCCCCGGTGCGCTATGATGGACTTGCGTCCCATCCTGGGTATAGCCCTGCCTTGTGCCCTGTGTCTGCCGGGATAGGCTCCGGCTCACCGCAACCCTGTACAGGATTAAGCGGTTTCTGACAATTAGATGAGATTAGATATATTGGAGGGTTATTGCCCACAACCAGCAAATGAAATCCAGCACTTAAAATATTTTCTAAGTGTTACGGGGTTTATGAGGTGTATGTTACCAAACGTTGTCATTCCTGTCAGCGCAGCTCGGTGAAGGCACGGAGCTCAGATGCGGGAGCATAGACGGACAGTACAACAGCGAAACTGCTGCACTGCCCTCTTGTACTCATGGCGGGGGGGGGTTCAATAGATACTCTGACGGGATCTCCCGAGTATCTTCAGGGCCTGATTGTGACAATGTGATGTTGACCCTATTTGTGACCCTTCCCCCTACCCTCCCGCTCCTCGGTGGTTTCCGCGGGGTCAGCGTATCCGCGACGTGGCGGTGGCGGTGGTGGGCGTCGGCGGCGTGGGCAGCGTCACCGCCGAGATGCTCACCCGCTGCGGCGTCGGGAAGGTGAGGGTCGCCACCACGACCACGCGACCGGCTTGCCGGACGACACCCGAACACGGACCGAGACTCGGACAGTAACAAATATGGCCGGCTTGGCGCAGCCGGAGCGGTCGTCGTTAGACTTTACGACCGAACGTCGGAACTCGAAAATAATATAATAGGGTTACTGGGACGGCCGTCGTAAGTCTGGGTGGTCGTAAGTCGCATACCTCGTAAGTTGAAAAGGGACTGTGAAGGCACTACCGTATAAATGTAGTCAATTATGATCCATCCATCCATTTTATAAACCGCTTGTCCTGGTGAGGCTCGCTGGAATCTGTTACTGAGGAGAGGGACGTCTGGTCCAACCCTTCTTAAAGAGCTGTTAACCATGATGATTGAGTAAGTCCGGAAAAACGGCTCGGCGTCTCACTTTCCGTCTCCCCCGCCGCCCGCGCGCAGCTGCTGCTGTTTGACTACGACAAGGTGGAGCTCGCCAACATGAACCGCCTCTTCTTCCAGCCGCAGCAGGCCGGCATGAGCAAGGTGGAGGCAGCCGAGCACACGCTGAGGTACGCTGGGCGGCACGGTTTGGCGCGGTGTGATGTGATGTGGTGTCGCGTGGGTGTGGCGTGGTGCGGTGCAGCGTACAACAACTGGCACAGTAGCACACGGCAACGCCGCTCGGAAATAATAATTTTAATCAAGCGCTTGTAACGCGCCTATGCGGTGTTCGTTCGCTATCGAAGAGAGGTGCAGGGAACTGCAGGGAGGCGGGGGGAAGGCAGCCATGCTGCAAGCCGGTGCCAACATTTACCAGACGATGCGTCCTCTATATATTAAGATGTTGTCGGCCTTCCCTCGCTCATGTCAACTAACCCCCTCCCGTCCCCCGTCCCACCTCCCCCTGCAGGAACATCAACCCGGATGTGCAGTTTGAAACGCACAACTACAACATCACCACCATGGGCAACTTCCAGCACTTCATGCAGCGAGTGAGGTCAGCCCGGCATCCCTCCCGCGACCCCGCGACCCCGCGACCCCTCCATACGACGACGTTACGATTGGACGCTCCGCCAGCCAGTGGGATCTATAGAGGCCGTGGTGACGTCACCGCCACTCGGTGGCGAACCGCGAACGTCGTTGTGTTTGAGTGCAGCAGTGACGGAGCACGACGGGTAGCGGTTAGCGCCGCACTGCGAACCCGGCGACCCGAGTTCGATTCCCGCTCGTGATCAATAACAGCGGTGAATATTTGAACCGTGCCGGGCCTCCTCTATGTCGACTCAGGCTAAATTGAGTAGCTGATGCGGCGTGTATCGCCACTGCGAAGAGAAAGGCGGCCGGGTGCGGTTGTGGCCGTACACCCCCGCTCGCGCTTCCTGCCAGCCTTCATTGGGTGCTGGCTAAGTGCACTTGCCCCGACGTTGTGTTCAAGGCTATTTGGGGGGGACCTTTGTCTTTGTGCAGTCACGGGGGCCTGCAGGAGGGCCGGCCGGTCGAGCTGGTCCTCTGCTGCGTCGACAACTTCGAAGCGCGCATGGCCATCAACACGGTGGGTGTGCCGCGTGGCCGCGCGCCACACCACGAGCACGACACCAGACACCACACCGCGTCATACCGCGTCATACCGCGACACGTTACTCCGCGCCACAACACACCGGGCAGCACCGTAGTCCCTAACCCTAACTCTCCGCCCATTCAACGCACCCCTGCTGGAAAAGCAACATTGGTCTTCTTCTTTGCGATTCTTCGAAGCGCGATGGTCAGCTTCTGGACATCGTTGTCTTTCAGCTCGGCCTCAAAGTGTTTGGTGGAATTCGCAGGCAATACCAAGTATTACCTGACAGGGAGAGCGACGCGAACGCTTCTGCAAGGATGATTAAGGCGGCGGTCGTGATGTCGATCATGGTTATGACGATAACGGGACATGTTGACGGTTAATGTTGATGACGGTGGTTACGTTGCCCGGTGCGTAACTAGCCGAAGCCCCAGTGAAGGATGATGATGGTGACGGTGACGTTGGTGTTGCTAGGCCTGTAACGAGCTGAGCCAGGTGTGGATGGAGTCGGGCGTGAGCGAGAACGCCGTGTCCGGCCACATCCAGCTCATCATTCCTGGCGAGACGGCCTGCTTCGCGGTACCAGCCACACGCGCCACACGCTCACCGCACCACCTGAACGAACGGCGGTCGTGGTTAACGTTACCGCGAGGGCGAAGGGCAGGGTCGGCGTCGCCGCGCGGTGTTTGACGGCGGCCGCGTGTGCCGCCCGCGCGCGCGCGCAGTGCGCCCCGCCGCTCGTGGTCGCCGCCAACATGGACGAGAAGGCGCTGAAGCGGGACGGCGTGTGTGCCGCCAGCCTGCCCACCACCATGGGCGTCGTCGCCGGCCTGCTCGTGCAGAACGCGCTCAAGTACGCGCGCCGCAACCGCGCTCTCCCGCCGCTACGCTCACCGTGACCGCACCCTGGCTCGCCGCCGCGCCCACCATCACGCTCACCACCACGCTCCCCACCACGCTCACCACCAACAACAACAACCGCCTTTCGCCACTTTTATGCGGTGACGTCACAACCGCACACTCGTGCCAGGCCATATACCACCTTGAGGCCGTCACGTGAAGTGTCGATTGCTCGCCGACAGGAGGTCACGGGACAGACCCAGGTGTCGCGGGTTGCCTGACCGAGATGACCGGCAGATAGTAATAATAGCTTCTGCGCTACCGACCGTGCCAACTCACCGTGATTTAGCCGCCCGGCGCTCCGCTCACCACCACACCCTCACCACCAAAAAGGCAGACAAAGATCCCCCGTGTAGCCTTAACAGACTGTAGGGACAAGTGCCGTTAGCGAGCACCTGTGAAGGGCGACACGGCACACACGAGGGGGTGGGTGACCAGCACCACGCCCGCCATCACTATAGGCGCAGTGCTGCCTCACCGGCTCGCACAGCCGGCGCTCGCTAGCGGCGCCCGCTCCTCCAGCCTGTCAGAGCGCGTGCCTGCGCCGCGGCTGGCGACCCTCCCTCCCTCCCTCCGCGCGCCAGGTACCTGCTGGGGTTCGGCCACGTGAGCCGCTACCTGGGCTACAACGCGCTGCAGGACTTCTTCCCCAGCATGGCGATGCAGCCCAACCCCACGTGCGACGATCGCCACTGCTGCCGGCGCCAGCTCGAGTTCCAGGTGGCGCCCGCTTGCCACCCACCCCCCCTCGCCGCCACCAACCCTCCCTCCGCTCTCCCCCGCCCTCAACCGACCGAGCCACCCCCACCCCTCTCTCTCTCCGTCTCTGCTTCTCCGTTCGTCCCGTAACCACCCGACTCTCGGCTCACGTCCGAATCGAGCGGACGGGGAGCCGAGAGTCGGTTTTGAACGGCGACCCGGGCGGGCGGCGTTAGAATCGCGACGTTTATTTCGCGACTGAAGCCCGTTGAGCTCCGCCGCTGTTTCTCGAGGGGAAATCGCCAGCGAGCCGTGTACTGATGTAGGTTTTCATGGCTGGTTTCATGACGGTTGCTGTTCTTTTGGGCTGGCCGCGTCACTGAGCGCTCTTCCTCTCTAATGCTGCTCCCGACGCCTCCCGCAACCCTCCCTCATTTGCCACCACCGCCACATCCTCCGACCTCCCTCCCCAACTGTCACCCACCACCCTTGCCCCCCATGCTCCCCCCCCGCTCCCCCTCGCTCCCCCTCGCTCCCCCCGTCACCAGGCGAGGCCCCGCCAGGAGGCCCCTCCGGCCCCGCAGGAGGAGGCGGTCCCCGTTCACGAAGACAACGAATGGGGTGAGAGCGCGGGCGAGACTAGCGCACTCACGCAGACGAAGGTCACCCCCGCGTAGCCCTCGGCGGATTCGCTGGGGCAAGTGCTGTTAGCGAGTGGCGCCTGCGAAGGCCGGGACGGCGCGCGAAGCGGTGGGAGGCAACTGGGGGAGACGAAGGCGGCCGGGCGCGGTCCGGGCCACACTGCCCCCTCGTGCGCCGTGAAGGCCTCTACAGGTGCTACTCGCTAACGGCACTTGCGCAACAGTCTTTCTAGGCTACACAGAAGATCATTGTCTGTGTACGTTCATATATTATATACGCTTTTGCGTTTGTGTCTGCATGCATGTGTGTGTGCTGTGTGTGTGCTGTGTGTGTGTTGCCTGCAGGGATAGAGTTGGTGGCGGAGACGGCGGCAGATGAGGAGGAGGGGGCGTGCCCGGGAGTCGTCCTCGTTCCTGGGGTGCGATTGGCGTACACCAAACCCGCACAGGTATGCACACACACAGGTACGCACAGTGTACAGGTAGGCACACAAGTACATATAGGTATGCACATGGCTCAGGGGGGACATGGCTAAGCAATAGCACATTCGATCCTCTATAGTAACTTCACCTGTATTGGCCGTTGTATACCCTCGTCTGTTTACATATTCGGACAAACACGGACTCAACCTGGCCTCCTCTCACATTCAGTCTCCCTCCATCCTCCCCTCCTCCACCCCCCTCCCACGCCCCGTGTCCCTGAGCAGGTGGCTGAGGACGCTGGCGCCTGTGTGGAGGAGACGGAGCAGAGCCTGGACGACCTCATGGCGCAGCTCAAGGGGATGTAGGCACCGCTTGTCGACACCGCCCGGCTCGCGACCTGTGACCACGGAACATTCCATTGTCAGGTCTCGGAACCAGCTAGTAGGAAGCTGGGACTCGGGGGGCCAGGGACGTCGCGATCGTGAAACCCTGGTACCTGCAACGTGTGGACCGTGGCGATTAACTCAGACCACAGAAACCCGTCTCGCCAGGGACTCGAGACTTGGCTCAGACTCAGGGCCGGGCAACCCGAGAGCTTGAAACCCAGAACCCAATAAGCTGGAACCGTCCTGACGGAGCGATCATCACCACCGTCGTCGTCATCCCTAATCCATCCACTGCTGGATGAAGGTCGCCCGCCTAGTTTACCACGGTTTACCTTCGTTAATTAACGCCGATCCGCCCGCTCGTGTAATTTAAACGTAATCGCGCAATGAATACTGTAACCGGCACTTGTTTAAACCGTCGCCCGCGACCGCTTTGTCCGCATCTTTGCGAGTTATCTCCACCCTGCCCACGTCGGCGTTACTCGGACCATCGGTAGATCGCGATGACACTCGCCGCGCATCGCTGAGCGGATCGACGATCGCAAGCGGAGTCTCCAGAAGCGACGCAGTTGAGTGCGGCGTCGGTTGCTGAACCGATCGCTCACACGGTCGTGGGCCCACATGTCGTTATGTGCATTGCTATCACGGAGATTTGCCCTCAAGAGCTGCTCTTTCGGGATAGCCGCCCTCCACGTTGGAGGCATCGTCATCGTCGTCAGGCTCATGCCTCCAAGGTGTGAGGGGAAACGTCGCGCAGGAGAAAGGAGGAAAGGCCATCCCGGGAGAGGAGCTCTTGAGAGCAATTCTCACGCATCATCGAGCCGTGAAAACCTACATCGAGTGCGTTGCAGTCATTTTTCATGAAATAACGTCTGTTCGTCACCCACGGCCGATTGCTGGTCTGCCCCGGCCAACGATTACGACAATAGCCACATTCAGCTTGAGAAGTCTTAAAACTAAACATCGCTTCTGTCCGATATCATTGATGCCAATAGCCATGAGCGAATGTCGAAAATGTAATTCACGTTGTAATGACGATCAAAATATAACTTATATGTCTGCTTCGGAGGAGCCCTGCGTCTGTGTGTTTGATGCCCGCTCACGGCAAACACCAGTGACGATTATCTGAAGTGGACCGAGGCCTCATTTGGGTTGACTCGGCCTCAAACGAGCGACACCTTGCGAAGTGTGTAAACGTCGCCACGAGGGAGACAAAGGCGGCCGGTGCTCGCTCATAACAGCACTCGCCCCAGCAGCTTGCGCGCGCTACACGGGGGAGCTGTGTCTTTGCGTTTGCGTGTATTTACAGGACGGGCTGTGGTTGTTTGTAGCCGGGAACCCTCTGGGTGATTTACGTCGCTCTGCCTCCACAAGCCTCGTGTTCCGAGATCTGTCACCGGAGAAGGCGACATGAGACGGAGCGACATTGGGGGGGGGGGTGGTGAACGGCTGATTGGGAGACAGAGATAGAGACACAGTCCCAGACATCCTGGCAGGAGGACAGGAGACAAGCTCGGAGACATCCGGGCTGCCAAGAGCCCCTGGCAAGGGCGCGCGTCTGCGGAGGCGCGGGTGGGGTGTCATTAATCGTGTCTTTATCGGCAAATGCGTGTGTCTGTACCGCTGTGTGTCTGCGTGTGTCAGTGCCCGTGTGTAAACATTACAACTTTTGGAGATAAAGGTGGCCCGGGCGTGCAGGTGATAGTGGCCAAACGGCTCCTTCGTGTGCAGTGTAGACCTTTATAGGTGCTGCTCGCCAACAGCACTTGACCTAATAGGTTTTAGAGGCTAAAGGGGGGATCTTTGTGTGGGTGGGTGTCAGTGTGTGTGTGTGTGCGCGTGTCTTGGTGGAGTAGCGGCAAAAGCGCAGGCTTGGCGGAAGCTTTCAGCAGTGGCTAGACCATGGCCGACAACGATGATGTAGGTTTTTCACGGCTCGATGTATGAGAGTTGCTCTTCAGAGCTGTTCTTTCGGGATAGCCGTGTCACTGAGCGGTCTCCATCTGTCCCTCGCGACGTTTCGCCTCCCACGTTGAGAGCATCGTCAGGCGTTCTTCCAACGTGGGAGGCGAAACGTCGCGAAGGAGATCGTTCGGTGACACGGCCATCCCGACAAAGAACAGCTCTGCAGAGCAACAGTCACTCTGACAATCCTACATCAGTACAATGAATGAATGAATGATCGGGCGCCGAGCGTTATCGATGCCACACGCCACAGCGGGTGTCCCAGCCTGTTGGTGCGTGTGTGTGCGTACGTGTGTGCGTGGGTGATGCGGCGGCAGTAATCCGGGCGGACGCTGCGGCTCGGAGGAGACCAGACTGTGTGACGCGCGCGCGGGACCTGGTGTTATTGTTATTTGGGAAAATTATTGTTATTGTGCGTTGTACTCCAGTGGTAGTGCCTTACGCCGATAATCCTGACTTCCAAGCCGGCCTTAACGGCGTTCCGGAATATGTCTACGGAGATTTGTGATCGGGCGCGTGGTTGGTGAGTGATTGGTGGTTGTGATGGGTGTGAGTGGATGTGATGGCCAGCTGTGATGGGCGATGGGTGTGTGAACGGGCAATGGTCGATGGGTGTTTCAGTGAGTGATGGATGTTTCCATCAGTGATGGCTCGCTGGCTGTAAGTGGGTGTCGTCGGCCTAGCGGGTGTGATCTGTAGGTGCGGGTGTGAGATGAACTGATAGTTTGCGCGTGCAATCAGTGACAAGAACACGTGCTGGCAGCCGATGTTATGTGATGCGCGTGACGGGTGTCTGTGATGATGAGCGGGGGGGATAAGCAATGGGGGCGTGCGCTGCCGCACACCTCTATATAAACAGCCCCTTCCAAACCCAGTCACCCTACAACCCGCTTTCTCTCTCCTCCTCCACCGTGCTCGAGTCGCCCACCATGTTCACCCTCATCCCCGGCATCCCAGCGCACCGGACCCCTCTGAGGGCCCGCGGCCTGGCCCTCACCAGAGCCGTGACCCCGACCCTGACCCTGACCCCGAGCAGGGAACACGAGCGAGACGCCCTGAGGGCGCTCAACGCTCGCGTCCCGGAATACCTGAGCGCCGCCCGTCGCCTAGGTGACGAGAACGAGGCCCTGAGGGCCCAGTTAATGGCCCTGGGAGGCGGAGATGCGGCTGGAGGTCTGTGCAGCCCCGGGGGCCCGGGCAGCGAGGCGGCGCTGTGGGGCGCCTTTCGGGACGCGGAGAGGGCCGTGGGTGACGCGGCGAGACTCCGGGTGACGCTGGGAGACGCGAGCGCCGCCGGGAACGAGATCGTGGCCAGGTGCGGTCACCACCAACACCACCAACACCACCACCATCGTTCGTTATCGTTGTCACCATGGTCCGTCTCTTCTCCACAGATATAATTATCGTCATCCTGACTGGCGGTTCGATTGCCGCCTTGGGCGCCTTTCTGTGTGGAGTTTGTGTGTTATTCTCTACCCCTGTTCTGCATGGGTTTCCTCCGGGTTCTCCGGTTTCCTCCCACAACTTAAAAAAAAACACTAATTAATTAGTTGGCCGATAACGTCATAATATATAGGAAGCAGTGTGTGGCAATATGGTGACGGCAAACCGCCTGGCTGCCTCCTCCGCTTCTCTGCGCTTTCCACGCGCCTCTGAGTCGTTCTCTTGTCGAATGAGTACCTTCGACAGTGAATGAACATGTGCGCGTTAAACATTTAAAATTATTATTACATCGTAATGAATGAAGGCTCGTGACAGCTGCCCGTGATGTGACGCGGGCGCAGGTGTGAATTCGTGGCGGGAGTCGGGCACCAGCTGGGCAGCGAAATTGAGCGCATGGTGCAGGTGAGAGGAAACAACGACATCGCAGCACCACAACGCGGGTAAACAACAATAAATATACCAACCAGCAAACGGAAACAACCGTCACAACAGTACCGGCAATGTGTGTTCCTCACGGCTCGATGTCTGAGAATTACTTTCCAATAGCCGTTCTTTTCTCTCCTGTGTTCCTTTTCTTAAAAAAAATACTCATTAATTAATTGCCGATAACACCCTCGGGTGAAAGGCGCTATATAAATTGAATTATTATTATTATTAATATATAGGAAGCAGTGTGTGGCAATATGGCGCCGGCAAACCGCCTGGCTGCCTCCTCCGCCTCTCTGTGCTTTCCTCGCTACGCCTCTGAGTCGTTCTCTTGTCGAATGAGTATCTTCGACAGTGAATGAATATGTGCGCGTTGTAAATGTAAAATTATTATTATTTTCTCTCCTCCGCGACATTTCACCTCCCGCGTTGGTGGCAGCAACATTGCCACCAACGTTGGAGACGAAACGTCGGGAATTCGAATCCCATCTCGGGTGCTTTTCTGTGTGCAGTTCGCATGTTCTCTCCCCGTGTTTGCATGGGTTTTCGCCGGGCACTCCGGTTTCCTCCCACAGTCCAAATACATGCTGCTGCATAGGTTAATTGGCCTGCGGAATAAATTGCCCCCCGGTACCCTGTGATAGACTGCGGTCACATCCTGGGTATAGCCCTGCCTTGCACCCTGTGTGTGCCCGGATAGGCTCCGGCTTACCGCGACCCTGTACAGGATTAAGCGGTTCCTCACAATGGATGTACAGATGGGATTAGAACTCGGATCGCCAGGTTTGTGGCCCAGGGCGCGAGCTACTGCGCCACCGCTCCTACGTTACATAACAAGACAAAGACAAAGATCCCCTATATAGCCTGAACAGACTGTAGGGACAAGTGCTGTTAGCGAGCACCTATGAAGGTCGACACGGCACACGAGGGGGTGGGTGACCAGCACCACGCCCACATTACACAACAAACATTATGTAACACAATCGCGCATCCCCCTTGTCACTCCACTGCTAGATGACACCCCCTGCCCGCCTTGAGGGCTCGGAGCGACGTGTCATAATGGGTGCACGTTATCATTCTCCCATCAGGGTGCGTCTTTAAATGGGTGCACTTTGTAATTCTATAGGAGCGTGTCTTAACAAGTAAACTTTGTAATTGTTGTAGAGGGGTGTACCGAGATGGGTACACTTTGTAATTATTCTATGGGGGGGGGGCATATCGAAATGGGTATTTTTTTCAATTGTTCTGTCGTTCCATCAGGAGCGTATCTAACTGGGTACACTTTGTAATTTCTATAAAGTGGTGTGTCTCAATCGGTACACTTTGCAATTGTTCTAGCACAGGCGTATCTAAATGTGCACACTTTGCAATTGTTATTTCAGAGGCGTTGGCAAATGGGTGCACTGTGTAACTGTGTCGCGCAGGAGCTGCACGAGGCTGGCTTCGTCCGGGAGGCGCTGCAGCAGCAGCTGGAGTCACGGGTGCAGCAGCTCAAGGAGCTGGACATGAGGAGCCACGAGGTACGGAGCAACTGGGGAGACAAAGGCGGCCGGGTGTGGTGCTGGCCGCGCGCACCCCACCCGCCGCACACTGCCACGTTAAAAACGCCCGGCCACCACAACCACTCTCCATCACTCACCACAAACCGAGAACCATTCACCAACCACACACCAACCACTCACATCCACAAAGACCAATCTTCATCCAAAGATAAACACACCCCGTATAGCCTTGACCGACTGTGATTTTTTTACATGTTATTTTTTTTTGGCAATTCGCGTGTTTGTTGTGTCAATACTGTCCTGATGTTACTGACATGCCGTTCTCTCCACAGCCTTGTGCAGCGCTTTGTGACCCTCGGGTGAAAGGCGCTCTATAACATGCTATTATTATTATTATTAATGCAGGAATCCCGCAAAGAGCTTGCAAGCTCCCCGGGTATTTTCTGCTGTGATAATAACAACATCTATCTGTCTATCTTCACGGATCCCTCTCCCCAGCTGGAGCGATCACTAAAGCTGCAGAGTGGGGGTCGCGTTGCCCCCGCGGCGCCCCCTGGGCTGCAAGTGCTGCAGGGCCCCGGGGGCCCCTCGCTGCCCGACGCCCTGGCCGCCCTGAGGGCCCAGTACGCGGAGGTCACGGCTCGCTTCCAGGGCGAGATGCGGGACGCGCTCTGCTCACAGGTGAGAGCAGCTGTAGCAACGGTGGCCCTAGCAACTGCGGCTGGACCAACGGCGGACCTAGCAACGGCGGCCCTAGCAACAGTAGCAGCTGCAGCAACTTTAACCGTAAAGCACACCTACACCTCGGCTCACGTGCCTCAATTAATCCATACGTAACATTTGTTATTTCCCGGACGATTGAATGAGCGAACAACAGAATTAATGATAGATAGATGTTTATTGTTATTACAGCAGAAAAATACTCAGTGAGCCTGCAAGCTCTTTACGGGATTCCTGCATTGACACAACAAACGTGAAGTTGACCCGACACGACCGTGGCCTCTCCCGTCCCCCCCCCCGTTCCCAGTTGGACTTCCCCGCGGGGGTGGAGGCCGCGGTCCCTGGCGCCGGGACGTCCGGTCAGGAGATGGAGTCGAGGCGAGTGGAGGAGTCGGTGGTGGAGCTGAGCGCTCAGCTGAAGGGCGAGCAGAGACGGGTGAGCGTCACGCACGATCTCGGGACGAGATCCGGTCAAAGGTCCACCGCCCGTAAAACTATCCCGAGACCGGCAATCCCCAGACCTCACAGAAAGAATGGTCTTGCCCGAGGCGGTTCGATTCCCGCCTTGGGCGCCTTTCTCTGTGGAGTTTGTGTGTTCTCCCCCCTGTTCTGCGTGGGTTTCCTCCCGGTTCTCCGGTTTCCTCCCACAACTTAAAAAAAACACTCATTAATTAGTTGGCCGATAACATCATAATATTTGGAAGCAGTGTGCAGCTATATGGCGTCGGCAAACCGCCTGGCTGCCTCCTCCGCCTGTCTGCACTTGCCTCGCGCCTTCTCTCGTCGAATAAATATCGTCGACACTGAATGAATATGTGCCACGCGTTAAAAATGTAACATTATTATTATTATTATTGTTAAACCTCCACCGGTCCCCCTCTCAGTACCAGCAGCTGTACAGGGCCCTGGAGGAGACGCAGGGTGGAACGCGGGGCGCCACGGAGGCCCTGAGGGCGCAAGCCGGGGCGCTCCTGGAGGAGATGGAGCAGGCGAGGGAGCGTCTGGCGCGGCAGGCGGCGGCGCGCGCGGACGTGATGCAGGCGCGGGAGGCCCTGCAGGCCGAGATCGCGGCCTACAGGGGCCTCGTGGACGGGGTCGGCGGGGACGGAGGCCACTCACGGTGATGATGACGACTACGATGATGGTGGTGGTCTTGCTGGTGGTGGTGGTGGTGGTGATGCGGGTCGGTGGTCTCCGGTCGATCGCGATCGATCGTTAGCCTGACGGTGCCTCCGACGTGGGAGGCGAAACGTCGCGAAGGACAGAGGGAGCGCTCGACACGGCTATCCGGAAAGGGCAGCTCTTGAGAGCTTATTGAGATTATGATGATTACAGAGATGGCAATAATGACGTTAACGATGCTGATCGCCCTACTGATGATGGGTGGCAAGCTTGACGTTGAAGATGCTACTTGCTGATGATGCAGATAATGACGATGCTGACGATGATGTCTGTGTCGCTGATCCAGAGGGAGCGCCGTCTCGGCGAAGGCCGGCGCTGCCCTCCCCATCGCTCGCCCACTCCCAACACGAGGCGTGGCGGTCCGAGGGGTTGTGGGGGTCCCCGTGGGGGTGCCCGTGGGGGTGCCCGTGGGGGGCAAGGCGGCCCCTTTGCTAGTCGTTGCCGGTGGGTACAGACGGTCGAGTTTAAAGTCGCCGTGTACGTGTAATTGGAATGACGTGTCGGGGAGCGGTGGGCCGGTGGCCCAGTGGTTAGCGTGCTGGGCTACAAACCCCACTCGCGACTAACACCAGTGACGATTTTCTGAACCGATGCTAGGCCTCCCCTAACTTGACTTAGCCTCAAACGAGTACCTGGTGCGTTGTGTAAACATCGCTACTCGGGAGACAAAGGCGGCCGGGCGTGGCGCTGTCCACCGACCCCTTCGTGCGCCGCGTCGACCTTCGTAGGTGCTGCTCGCTAACGACACTTGACCCCTACAGTCCGTTACGGCTCTGCCGGGGGTCTTTTGTCTTTTTTTCACGACGTGTTTTTGCCACGTGTCGCACGTGACAGCCTGTACATCACCTTGGACGTTCTTGCAAATGAGATGAACCACCTCGGCGTCGATTATCAACCTTGTCTCCCTCCCCCTCTTCCTCCTCGTCCGACAGCCGACCCCTCGCCAACCGGGGCCCAGAAGGAGGGCCGCGGAGGAGACGTCACGAGGGACCGCGAGGAGGAGGGGGCGGCCGCGGAGAGGCCCTCGCTCCCGGCGGCGCCCGCCAAGGAGGGCCTCGCGGGCGAGAAGGCGCCGAGTGTGGGAGCCCAGCAGGTCAGGGAGGAGGTTGTTCAAGAGGAAGCTCACAAGGTCGATAGTGAGGAGCTCCCGAAGGTCAACGGTGAGCAGCTTCGGGTCAGCAGTGAGCTTCAGAAGTCCAGTAGCGAGGAGCTTCAGGCCAAGAGTGAGGAGGAGCTGAAAAGCGAGGGGCCTCAGAAGGTCATTGGTGAGGAGGTTCAGGCCAACAGTGAGGAGCTCCAGAACGTGAATGCTGAGCAGCTTCAGGCCAAGAGTGAGGAACCTCAAAAGGTTAATGGTGAGGAGCTTCAGGCCAAGAGTGAGGAGCCTCACAAGGTCACCGGTGAGGAGGCTCAGGCCAATGATGAACTTCAGAAGTCCAACGGTCAGGAGATTCCAAATGTCAACGGTGAGGAGGTTCAGATCAATGATAAGCTTCAGAGTTCCGATAATGAGGAGATCCAGGTCAAAAGCGAGGAGCCTCAAAAGGTCAATGGTGAGGAGCTTCAGGTCAGTAGCAAGGAGCTGCAGGCCAAGAGTGAGGAGCTTGAGAAGGTCACTAGCAAAGCCCCAGAGGCCCCGGTCAATAGCGAGGTCCCGCAAGAAGCTCAGGTCAACGACAAGGGACCTACAGGCGTTACCGGCGAGCTCTCTCAGAGTGTCGGTGAGGTGAACGGCGAGGTGGGTGGTGAGCGCGCTCAGGAGCTCCGTCGTGAGGTCGACGAGCATCGATCGCAGGCCGGCGAGGCGACGGGAGCAGGCCCGCGGGACGACACCGCGGTTCCCGGCGAGGAACCCACGGCTCGCGGTGAGGAACCGCTCACCGGCGGCGACCAAACGGCCAATGCCGCGGCCGCCGCGCGCCCAGAACCGGCCTCTTCCGAGGGCCTGGCCCTACCAGGGCCCCTTACGGAGGGCAACAAGGAGGCACAGGAGGGTTCACCGGGGCCCGAGGGGCAGGCCGTCACTGACCCCGACGGTGAGGTAGACCCCATTCGGGAACCTCAGCTAGGAGAGGGGGCCCCGTAGCGGGTGACAAGGAGGCGTCAGTCACATAGACTGGTCTGTTGTGCTGGTGCTGGCCCATTTTTCGGCGGCTGCTCCCGGGCAGTGTGTAAAACCCGAGTCAGATTAGCAGAGACACGACATGAGGCTCCCGGTGTGATGACAGCAAAGAGACGACAACACGGATGCGGCTGCTGATCGGGTAGAAATGTGGAGACAAGATAGATGTTTACTATTACAACAGAAAAATAACCAATGTCTAGATATGGGATGCAAAATACTACGGACATGAGCCGGTCCTTTAACGTTACATTGTTTATGTTAATTAGCTCGCAACATTTATGTTAATGAACTCGTTCTGTTTGTTAGGATTTTAATTCCGGGCTGATGTTTGATGCGTCACTGTATTTTGTTTGTGATGAATCCGGGGGGGCTTAGGGATCTTGAGCAATTTGGGTTCCCTGAGCTTTTTGCTTGGTGTACATAGCCTGGCACCGCCGCTGTTTTACCTGTTGTTTATGAGCGTTACGGCTGCGTGTTGGCACACACGTCCGCCTCTCCGCACGAGTTCCACGTTTGTTTAACCAAGTGAGACACCGAGAGACCAGGAATAAGTTGCAACAGTGACCCTGGGTACTTGAGCAGCAGCTGCTGACATTGATCAGTGAGGCTCCCAGGTAAACATCGCTGCAGGCAGTTATTTTGAGACCAAGAGTAAAAAAAAATGTAAAGGCGCAGCCCTGCAATTGTCCGATCGCGCCACTGCTGGCGGAAGGAGCCGCCACTAAAGGGAGCTCTGGAGAGGCGGCTTTTGAGGGTGTGATGTGCCTGCTGATCTCAACGTCTTAGGTGGGAGTACCCACATTTTATCCCACCGCACACGACCTGCCAATCGACTATAAAAGTGGGGCTTTGCAGTTCATATGGGTTTATATGACATAACACGGATAAGTATATGGTTAATATTTCAAAGTGCAGATAAAGTGCTTTATATTACTTGTACATATAGGTATATTGCTTTAAAATACATAGTACACATAGGTATGTCGGTTTATATTTACTAATACATAAAAGGTACGTGGGTTTACATTACACAATGCAGATAAACACGGGAATATATTAGGGTCCAAAGAGCCACATTCTTGTTGCGATACAATAATAGATGTTTATTACAGCAGAAAATACCCAGTGAGCTTCCAAGCTCTGCAAGCGGGATTCCTGCGATACAACAAACGTGTGAATTAACCTGATTTGTTGTGGTGGTGTGGGAGAGATAACACATTAAAAATGAACGTTTTTTTAAGTCAATGTGAGCACCGTGTGTTGAAATTCCACATTCGCATGATAGGTCCCAGTACAGCAACAACAACCGCCGTTCGCCACTGAGTGGCGGTGACGTCACCACGGCGCCTGTGCCAAGCCAGGTGCACCTTGAGGCCACGCAGTGTCGAAGGCTCGCTGACCGGAGGTCACGGGACAGACCCAGGTGCCACTGGCAGGCCTGACTGAGATGGCCGGCCGGGGCACCACCTGTGCTCCCCACCGTGCCAGATTGCCGAGTCTTAGCCACCCAGCGCTCGGCTCCCTGCTGTGAGCGTCGCTCCTCCGCCCTCCGTTGTTGCTGGAGGGCGACTGCCTCCAACCGCCCAGTAGCGTCTTTCACGAACCTCCTGCACAGAGGTCAATCTTGACACCGCTGGCTCCAGTCACCCGACATTACAACCCCACGTGTTAGGCGCCCACGTGTCCGCGCCGACTCGGACACGTGGGCGATGCGGCCGCCACGTAAACTCGGCGGACGCTTCCGCGCCGCGCACATTCGCCACACCCGTTGAATGCGCAGGTTTGACCCAGTTGTCTCCAGGCGACGCCGCGAGCAGTGAAGACGCAGACAGGTAACGTGAACACAGGGGAAACTATTAACCTCTGTAATCCGCGCCGATTTATATTTTTTCATGTTTCTTTATTGAACGAGGCGCTCGGGCGCGCCGAATCAGGCAGAGTGGAAATGTTCGTTCGAAGCCGGAACACGTCGTTGAATTACATAGAGCGTATAAGAGCAGGAGCACCGGACACGTGCGGGGGGTCACGTGGGGGAGCCTCGGCCAATGGGAGCGCGACCGGGGCGGCGTGCGGCTCCTATGCGCTCTATGGTTTTAAAGGCCTCAAGTCAGCGGGGCAATGGGCGTGCATCGATTCCTCCACCTCGAATCGCCGTCTCGATTCTGAACGATAATCGATTACTCTTGTTTGTCCAACACAGGCGTGTACTGTCTGTACTGTCTATGATGTGTCGCTGTGTCTATACTGACAACCTTGTCTGTGTTGTCCCGTGTGTACTGCGCCTTGCCTTGTCTGTACTGTCATGTGCACTGCATGTTTGTTGTGTCAATGCAGGAATCCTGTAAAGAGCTTGTAAGATCACCCGGGTATTTTTTTTGCTGTAATAATAAACATGTGAAAAATCATGGTGTCCCGTCCCGTCTCGTTTAAATGTTCCCTGTTGTCTGTATATTAGCATGTGTACTGTCTTAGCGCGCTGGGCTACAAACCGAGTTAGAATCCCGCTCACGGCCAACAGTGACGATTGTCTGAACCGGTCGTGAGCCGCCCCTAGGTCGACTCAGTCTCAAATGAGTACCTAGTGCGGTGTGCAAACATTGCCACTAGGGAGACAAAGGCGGCCGGGCGTGGTGCTGGCCACCCGTGTCGACCTTCATAGGTGCTCCTCGCTAACGGCACTTGACCCTACAGTCTGTTCCGGGGGATCCATGTCGTTGACTCTCTTTTTATTATTTTCTCTGTTTCTATTTACGTGCTGTCCAACTTTGTCTATTTCGCGTCTCGTCGATACTCTGTACTTCTGAATCTTTTATCTCTGTAGTTATAATAGTGCTATTTATGGTAGTAATATGAACAAGGGTCATCGCCCGAAACGTCACATTATTTTGTAACATTGAATAGCAACACAGTGTTATTGAGGAATCTGTTCGGTTTTAATGGCGCCCGTGCACCCGCTGCCAACACAGCGATGTAAGCAGATAACGTTATCACGTTTTGCTTTGTTATTGCCTCATCTGTACGGGATGATCTGTCATTGGAACGGGCTATCCGAACTCGCTACATCTTGCCCCCCCATAGTTTACACGCACTGCTCCCGCCAATAACATCTGGCAACGCGGCAGCTGATGAGATCCACACGGTGGAAAGTGGGCCAGAGTTTGCAATATTCTGCTGGATAGGTTTACCGGTCTGGCAAACCAATGGACTGATGGACACACACGTTTTTATTTGAAAGTGAAGTCGAGATACAGACCGCTGGATGGGGGTGATGACTTAGCCAATCACCATTACTTCCTTTTGGGGTCGATAAAATTAGTACCACGTTGTGTGGCTCAGCAGCTGATTCTTATGGATATAACTCGCATCCCGCGATAGAAGTGTGGTATTTCCACCGCTAGCTTTGCAGGGGCTGTAAACGTATTATGAAAGCTATTCCCCGCCATCGAAACATGGAATGTCCATCACTGACCCCACGGGGGGAACGCAACTCTAGACTTGGCGGCACGGTGGCGTAGCGGGTAGTAGCGCTGCCGCCTCACATCAAGAAGGTCCCGGGTTCGATTCCCGCCTCGTTTGACGCCTGTCTGTGTGGAGTTTGCATGTTCTCCCCGTGTCCACATGGGTTTTTGCCGGGCACTCCGGTTTCCTCCCGCAGTCCAAATACATGCTTCTGCATAGGTTAATTGTCCTGCTGACTAAATAGCCTCCGCTGCCATGAGGTGTCATAACCTGCTTACTCCTCCCCGCTGGACAACTGTTAAAATGATCTCCGTGTATCTCAACCTGACTTTCTCGACTCAAAAAGAGAGTAGTCTAAAGACTTTAAAGCAAGAATAATCTTAAACAGGATCGATTCGGACGCGTGGCCTTAATCGAACGCGGCGATTCCCGCCGCATCCCCTCAACCGGTCGCACGGGAATCGATTTCCCCGCTAATCGGATCCCGCGCGAATCGCAATCGGCAGGGAATCGCTTCATGCCTACCGGCCAGCATGGCGGACGGAGAGGACAAGAGTCTCGATGATTTTTTCGCGAAACGCGACAAGAAGAAGAAGAAAGACCGGGGTCGCAAGGGCGGCGCCGATCCGGGGCCCGTCTCCTCGGCTCCCTCTTCAGCCGGGGCCTCGTCCGTAACGGCGATACCGGCCGCACCGGCTCCGGTTGTGGCCGCTTCCCCGTCCGTGGCGGCGGCGGCGGCGGCCGGCGGCGCGCCCGTCCCTGCCGGGGGAGGGAGCTCGGCCGCCGGCGCCGTTCCAGGCAACGCCGGGGCTTCGGGCGGTGCCCAGGCCGCCGCCTCGGCCTCCACCAAGAAGCCGAAGCGGGATCGGGAGAAGTCGCAGCGCGGTGCCGAGAACTCCGAGAGCGCCGCCGTGAAGGTGCGTGACCACGTGTCGTCGGAAAACGACACCTCCTCCGTCTTGGTGTTAATTAACATCCACCACTGTTATCACCACCAACCATCATGACGACCACCGCCATCAGCAGCAAGCATCATCATCGTTCTAATCGCTGCCGTAACCATTACAGCTCTTGTTGGCAGCAGCGCGGGGAGATTAAGTTTTCCGGCCGTCGTTATAAAGCATCGCTGACACCACGATCAGCAAGCAGTACGCTTGCCGCCACCATTTCGATCGCCAGTCATGCACGGCCGGCGTGCTCCGAGACGGCGTGGCCGCTACTCGCCCGCCCCGGGGGCCGCGGGGAGACGCGCGAACCTCGTGCCCCCATAAGCGTCAAACCTCCCCCCCCCCTCATCACCATTACCATCGCCGGCAACTGCTACGAATTCCACCGCCATTACAACCGCAGCCGCCACCGCGTTAGCGCGTCGGACGAATTTCACCACTGCAGATAACATCATTGCCATCGCTACTTCTATGGCCGAAACCACAACCACCATCACCACCATTAACATTCACGTTCGTCACCACCGTCACCACCACCACCTCCATCGCCGTCACAATATCCAATCATAGTGGTGGGGGGGATTATGGGCACCTTTTTTTCCACAAGTAATGCAGAATACACAAGGTTTCACCCTTTCTGGCTATGGGAACATTTGCTGAAAGGTGTCCATTTGGCGTTGTAAGATCTTAACACGCTTCTCATTGCCAGAAAGTGTGAAACCTTGTGTATTCTGCGTTAGTGGTGGGGATGTTGGTAGCGGTAATTGCTAATGCCAAATTGGTGGTAGTGTTAATAGTTATAATAGGGCTATTTGTGGTGGTGATGTTATGAATAGTGAAGGTTGTGGTAATACCAGTGTCGAGGGGAGAGGGAGCGCGCACTTGCGAAATGATTGACACGGTGTCTCCCCTCCCCGTGCTCCACATCTTGCGACCCCGCTTGCTCCCTGCAGCCTTCATCGCACACTGAGCCTCTCATCTCGCAATCCCACACTCTACTCGCTTAAACCTACACTCTAAAGCCAACACTGCCACACGTCACCCTGATCCACGCGTTCCAGATTACACCGCAACACTACACCCTA
The DNA here is from genome assembly GCA_036362915.1 of Geotria australis. Classification (NCBI taxonomy): domain Eukaryota; kingdom Metazoa; phylum Chordata; class Hyperoartia; order Petromyzontiformes; family Geotriidae; genus Geotria; species Geotria australis. The sequence goes on along the minus strand of JAZEWU010000057.1, from coordinate 1,071,033 downwards.
CAGTCTACATTACAGTATACAATCATACAGTCTACACCCTTGAAGCTACACTCTGCATCCTACAGTCTGCAAACGTTACCCTACCACTCTGTATCCTCCAGCATACACCCAACATCCTGCCACTAACATCTTACATTCGACACCCCACCGCGTCACCTCGCACACTACATTCTACGCGACACACAGCACGCACCGTGGCCAAGATCTTGGTCGAATTCCATTCGTCGGCTTCTACTCCGTCAGTTCGCTTGACCACTGGCCGTCACCCCTCTCTGGCCATGACGCGCGACACATACTTTTTCTTAACGGTTTGAATGATGTAAGTTGGCCGCGTCGTGTGTGGTTCTCCCTAACGGCACGTGTTCCGCTCTGTCCATCACTGTCAGATCCCAAAGACACGTGTTCCGCTGTCTATCAATGTCTTTGCAGGCGTCCCCCCCCCCTTCCTGGGAGGCCCACCCTCCTCTCAGCACGCATACTTTGCACACTCACTGCTGCTGCCACTGATCTCGTTTCGCCAACTCCCCTCCGTGTGGGCGTCCGCCAGAACAGATTACGCGGAAAAGCAATATGGCAAAAACTCTAATGGCGAGGCATCACTCGAGTTAATGAAAATAAAGGACCCCTTACTCGTCACGCGACACCCACACCTCCCCCCCTCACTCACTTCGTGTTCCGCACCTTGTGTTAACAACTGCGTTTCTGAACCGTGTCAAGTAAATTATATTTACGTTTGTCGTAAAACAGTGTAAAAACCTGTTGGATGACGCTTCTCAAACTCCAACCTGTGCGTAACCCCCCACCCTCCCTCCTGTCTCAAGGGAGGCTCGAAAGCTTTTAGGGTGATCACAGGCTGTGGCATGGATACCGTGCAGGAGAAGAATGTTTGAACGTGTGCCGCATTGCTCGCAGCGACAAAACACGCCGATACCCAAAATCAA
>JAZEWU010000057.1:1038191-1053166 GCA_036362915.1 Geotria australis | reverse complement strand
AGACCCTGCCTCCCCCCGCCGGTGGGGGTCACCAGCGGGCAGAGAAGCAGGAGTGAGATTGCGCGCGTGTCTGTTGTTGCGTGCGTGTGTGTGCTCGCTAACAGCACTTGCCCCTTATTCTAGCCTGTTAAAGCCTACGTGGGGAATCTTTGTGTGTATGTGTGTATCATGAGTGTGTGTACAGTGAACGTGTGTGTAGTGTGAACGTGTGTGTAGTGTGAAGGTCTGTGTTGTGTGTAGGTGCTCGCTAACAGCACTTGCCCCCCACAGTCTGTTAGCGCTTATATGGGAGATCTCTGTGTGTGTGTGCGTAAGAGTATCGGCGCGGTGGATATATCACCGCTGTACGAACCCGGCGACGTGAGTTTGAAACCCAGCCACGACCGACATCGGTGGTCAAGGATATGTAAAAACTTGTCCTGAGCCTCCCCGAGATCAACTCGGCCTTAAATGAAAGTACCGATCGTCGCGCGTGTGTTGTAAGAGTGCGTGTATATGTATGCGTGAACGTGTACGTGTGGCTAAGGCTACACGCAAAGGCGGGTAGTGACTTGGTGTGTACGTGAAATATGGAGCGCCACACACTGGTTTTAGTCACCCAATCAGTCACCCGCACGTCAACCCCCACACCTGTGCTCCGCTAACGATGAGAGTCGAGGCGGTTCGCTTGGTCGGTGGTACATGCGGGATGGTTCGTACCTTCCAATGGGCGGTACTGATGTGGAACTCGTCAGAGGGTAACTGCCAGCCCAGCAGGACCTCTGCACGATCCCACGATCCCAAAATAAATAATCATACGGATCATAAATGTTAACGTTGGCCGTCGTCAGCAATTGAAAATAGTAAATCCCTCCTACAGTTTGTACTTAATATGCCAAACGAAGCAACTGTATAGAATTGCCCGAAAAAAACAACGAGGCTGAAACGGTGACATTAAAAACAGCCGCTATTTTTGTTAGCGTAACCTGTTCATTGGCTGCGATCTCATCACATGGGACAAACTGTCGCGACACGGGCTTGGCCCGGTAATCCTGAGCGTTGAACGGTTGCCCTCTTTTCCAGACAAAACCGCAGCTGTAGTTTTCCAGGCTTGAACAGCACGCGTAGAAAAACATTGATCGACAGGTATACCCGATGCGGTGTGTCGGGGGTGCTCGAAATATTTTGACGGTTGCGAGCCCGGACAGACCCGGCTGTCGGTAAAACCCTGGCCGCGAACACAACTGAGCACGTTTGATGTTGTTTTACCGGCCCGTACGCGCGTGTTGGTTTTCCGCAACTCGCGACAGATAAATCGTGATTCACTGCCGCCGCTTCGTTACGACTGCTGGCGTCGGACAGGGTACAGGGTTACTGGTGGGCGACGTGGTGGTGGAAATAACCATTGTCGATATTGTCAACGTTATTATCGTCACGGTAAAGGAACGTCGGGTTTTACCGTACGCGGTATTTCCGCCGTCGCGAAAGCGCTTTGTGAATAGCGGCTTCCGCGTGCCGCCGACGCGAGTGGAACCAATTGAGCCGAGGTTCCGTGGGAAACGGTAAATGCTCCGACTCGTCGGTGTGCGGAGCCCCTGAGTTGTCGACGTGATGGCTGCGAACCGCGCTGTCGCATTTAACAAGAGGACGCAGCCCAGAAAACACCAGCTTTTGGCTCTTCTCGTGATCGTGCGCGCCTAGGTTGTGTGTCCCAAGCCAATCCGGCGCTCGCTTGAAGCTTCCGTTAACGAGAAGAAATAAACTCATGTAACGTTACTAATTTTAAAGCACGCTGCTGTCACTTGAAGGGTCGCAAGTACTGTGGCCGGAGCAAGAGACCTCCCCTACAACACTGCCTCCGCCGCCACCGAGTCCATGAAAGGAATAGGCGGCCTCTTCAGATATCGGCTTGCGTGCAAATACTTGTAAACATAGCAAGCTAATTATCTTGAAAGGCCAGTTAATTTCCCAATTCTACCTTGTCTGCGTATATCTTCTCTCAACTCGTGGATTTTTTCTCGTATCTCGTGTTTGAACGGTTGATGGGGACACCCCCTCCACCCTCCTACCCCCCTCCCAATGGGCACCGCCAACTGTCCAGGACACCCAGCCTGGCTACACGAGACGAGTTTGTTTTGTGGGTTGCGTTTCTCTGTTACATTCTCGTGTATCTGGAATTAGTTTTGCCTTGAGTATCTCTATTATTATGATTATCGTCGTAGTAAGCTTCATTATGATTGTGGCATGGCCTCCGTTTCGACCCTAACCTTGCCTGGCACACAGACACCGCCCTCCGCCGTTTGTCATCCAATAGCTCAGGAGTTCTCAACCTCTTGCACCTAAAGGCCCACTTTGCCCACGTGGGTCTGCTCTCCGTGGATCACTAGGTGGCGCTCGGTTGACAATGGTGACAAGTGGACACAATTGTCCAGGTGGCATCGCTGACCAATGTAATGATTTGATTACATAATCAAGGACGGAGGTCGGAAAAAAGTCTGGCAAGGCTGGGTTGCAACTGAGAGCTATTGTGTCTGTCGTACATGACCCGTATTTCGGTGAGGCTTCGATTGCGTTTTCAGTGTTCTATTGATGTTTTTGACTCGTTTCGTCACCGGTTATGCCTATGGTTGAGCGTTTCATGACTGGGTTATTAGTCTCATCGCCAGCCCAGGGACTTGGCCAAGAGCTCACACGTAACGGTGAAAAACTGGCTTGCCGAAGAAACGATCAGAGTGTGATTCGGACGAGGATTGCGAGTCAGACTTGGACTAAAGTCGGGTTCCCTTCATAAAGGTCGGTGCTATAGTGAGATGTAGACTCGCGATGAGAGTCGGCTTCAGGCTCACGGCGGAGTGGGAATTACTCAGACTAGATCGAGGTTACTGTGAGATTTTGACTCAATTTAAGTTGCATGCAATTTCATAACGCTCACGTGGATTGTGACGAGAATTAATTGAGGCTCAGAGTAATCGTGAGGCTGAGGCTCAGATGGGAGTGATTTTCGCCCTCATTTGCGTTTTTAGAGATAGTATAAAGATCGAGTTGGGGTTTGGTGTCGGGGATTTGGTTAGTGTCGGGGTTACGCGGAGGTCAGCCGTCGGCGTTGGAATCGAACACAAGTTCTTTTTTTCGATATGACAATGGTTTTTCCCGAGGAGGCCCTGATATCTTGGCACCGGCCAAGTTATCAGCGGGGGACACGGCCACAAGCAGTCACGCGAACAAAGACGTGGAAAACGAACAAAAAACATTTTACGGCCAATTAAATAAAGTCTTGTGAACAGACAAGCTCATAAAATTAACTCGAAGGCTCATGACTGCTTCACCATAAGCGGTGTGTTGGAGAGCGATCCACATACATTTAACAATTAAGTACGACCTTTCTGCATCCGGAGATTTTTCCAAAATTATTAAGGTGATTTCCAATGGGCCTTAAACGATGATGTTGGCGATCTGACCTAAAAAAAATATCAGTTACAAATCGTAACATTTGTTCGCCAAAGATTGCGTTAAAATAAACCAACGACACACGTTCAATGTCTTGTTCGATTTTCACTACTCGTGTTCACGGTACAAGGCTCGGTGTGTGTTTTTTTCTCAGCCCAGGCGGATGGTGATTATTTGTTTTGTATTTTTCACATTCCATGGCTGTTACGTCTCGTGTGAAAATAAATAAAACGGTGTTTGGAAATTCGGAAATAAAATGGAGATACTTGGTTTATGAGTGAAACGGACCGTCTTTGAGTCTCGACATGTCCAAAATACACAACCTTCATATATTACCTATTGCGACGTGGATCAGACACGTAGACCCCCGACGGAGAAGCTGGAGTAAAGCCGAATGGTAATTACAATATTAGTATTATTGTTACGCTCAGTTACCCAGGCCAATGACGGACTGGTCACCCAAGATGGGACGCTCGTCCATAATCGAGAAATATATCCATCCATACATAGTCAAAAACCTCTTAATCCTGTACAGGGTTGCGCTGAACCGGAGCCTATCCCGGCAGACATAGGGCGCAAAGCAGGGCTATACCTAGGATGGGACGTCGGTCCATCATTGAGACTATTCTGAGTCAATATTTAATACACGCTGGACCCACGTGGGCCCCCAGTCTTATCCCACATGACACACGGGGTCCAATCGCAGGGGGGGGCTTGCCACGTTGCCTTGGTAACCAGCCTACGCTGCACTGGTGCAGTCTAGGCCCGGTAAAGTTTTCGCCTTTAATTTAAGATTTCACAACAACTACTATATTAAGAAAACAATCGCATCGAGCAAACTACATTAGGCGCCTCTGTCGTGGCCAGTCGCGACGCGTGGAAATGGTGAGTGCGGCCGAGAATGCGGCTTGAATCGCGATTTCTAGGCCAGGCCTCGGCCCTGTCTAAATGCCCCATTGACATTCATCTTCCGTGAGTTACACAGAGAATTATTTAGTAATTATATTGACTAACATTTGCGATGTTGTGTTATCGCCACGCTACCTGTTTTGTTCAAAAAATAATCCGTCGTGGTCTAGCTACTGCTGGATGAAGCCCTGTATCCGAAGGTAGATGTGGCTCGGTTGCTTTACCATTGCAGTGCCGGCCTCGTTTAACTATTGTAATTGTAGGTGTTAAAGATTATATCTTATTTATATACACGATTAAAAGTGATTTGTTGCTCGAATGAGCATGGAGATGGTGCTTATGCACTGTTTACAGCTGTCGAGCCAGTGTTTGAAATTCCACATTCCTCTGACGGGATTCAATCATAATGGTTACGTCCATATATTATGTAAATATACATTATTTTCATTGAGTTTGACTGGAAAACCTGAATAGTTGCTCGAGAGCTTGTGTTCCATGCCGGTCTTGATTCGGAGCTCGCTAACAGCACTTGCCCCAATACTCTGCCAAGCTGGCCGGAGTTCGAATTCTTTCGACATTGAATATATGCGCGCGTTATAAATACAATTTATTAATACTATTAAGGCTTGTCTCGGTCTTCGTTGACGCGCGTGCGTAGTGCGTGTTGGTGTTGTGCGTGTGGGGAGCGGTGGCCCAGTGGTTTGCGCGCTGGGATATACATTTGGCGACCCGAGTTCGAATCCCGCTCACGGCCAACACCAGTGACGATTTTCTGAACCGGTCCTGGGCCTCCCCTAGGTCGACTCAGCCTCAAATGAGTACCTAGTGCAGTGTGGAAAAATTGCCGGGCGTGGTGCTGGTCACCCACTCCCTCGTGTGCCGTGTCGACCTTCATAGGTGCTCGCTAACGGCACTTGCCCCTACAGTCTGTTAAGGCTATATAAGGGATCTTTGTCTTGTGCGCCGCGTGCCGGCTGCAGGCGGAGCTGGGGTTGAACGAGCACCACCAGAACGAGGTGATCCAGTACATGCGCTTCGCCCGCTCCAAGCGCCAGCTGCGCCTCAAGACGGTCGACTCGTGCGTGCAGGACCTCAAGGAGTGCCGGTAGGCTTTGCTGCACCACCGCCTCAGCCACCCTCGCTCGGCTAACCTCCCGGAGTTACCCTCACTCAGCTACCCTCCCTCAACGACCGTCACTCGGTTATCCTCTCTGGGCTACCCTCACACAACCAACCTCCTTCAATGACTGTCACTCGGTGTAAACGTCAACGCCGGGGAGATGAAATGCCGCTGGAACGTATGGTCTTCCCAGAGTGAAAATCGCAGAGGGAACGTATGATCTTAAATTTTACATCTCAAAAGTCACAGAAATGCAGCGAATGCGTCGTCATAAACTCAACATTTTCTGGGCTCGGACCCAGGGGCGTGGAGCCGCGTGCGTTCCCAGAGTATTTATTTTTCCCAATTCCACCTTTAGCTTGCCCTGCCAGGCCGCGGCGGCTGCGGCGGGTGAGGGCGCGGGTGAATGTTTGTGTCGCGCGTGGGCGCTCAGGCTGGTGGACGACACGTTCACGGCGGAGGAGGTGGCCGACATGCTGGAGGGGCTGCGCGTGGTGGTGCGCGGCGAGCTCGAGTCGGAGCTCATCCACACGGCGCACACCAACGTGCTGCTGCTGCGCCAGCTCTTCAGCCAAGCCGAGCACTGGCACCTCAAGCTGCAGGCCGACGTCTCCGAGTTGGAGAACCGGTCTGTGCCGCCGCTTCTCACACGCGTACTGGACCACCCCCAACGAAGACAAAAATCCCCTCTATAGCCTTAACAGACTGTAGGGGCAAGTTCCGTTCGCGAGCACCCATGAAGGTCGACACGGCACACGAGGGGGTGGATGACCAGCACCACGCCCGGCCGCCTTTGTCTCCCTAGTGGCAATGTTTACACACTGCACTAGGTACTCATTTGATGCTGAGTCGACCTAGGGGAGGCCCAGGACCGGTTCAGAAAATCGTCACTGGTGTTGGCCGTGAGCGGGATTCGAGCTCGGATCGCCAGATTTGTAGTCCAGCGCGCTAACCACTGGGCCACCGCTCCCCACACCAGAACACCCGCACATTAGACCACCCTCACACTAGCACCGCCCTCACACCAGACCAGCCGCCGACCAGAGCAGCTGCTGGTTCACTGCCCACCGACTGCAATTTCCTGTAACTGCCGCCACTACCGACGGTCGTCCTTGTAAGAGGGCTGCTTGGCTCAAAGGGAAATTACGAGCCGAAATAACCTGAGTTAGTCATCCCGGCTCTCCCGTGTGTTTTTATGTCGTCGCCGCGTGCTGACCGGCACGGTGTCCGACGTTTCGCTCCCACGCGCTGGGAGCCTCTCCAGGAACCGAGTCATCTTAGTGAAGAAGTTTCTGGTGCGTGGAGCGAAATGTCGGGCACGGTGCCCAACAACACGCGTTACAACCCGAAACCACATCGGAGAGCTACGCAGCGCGACCGCGAAAACCCACACAGAAGTTGACTTAATTTCCTGGTGCAAGAAATGCAGTGGGTCCCCTCTTCCATCCAATGCTTGCGCTCACAATGCACACGTAGAAACACGAGTAGCCATCGTTTTATGATGCGTATAATTGCATAGGTCAATTGGCCTGTGATGGTCTGGCCCTGCCTTGCGCCCTGTGTCTGCCGGGATAGGCACCGGCTCACTGCAACCCTGTATAGTATCAAGCTGTTTCTAATAACGGATGGATGGATGATTGTATGTAACGGGCTCACGTAAGCTCTCTCGTGAATGAGGCCACCGATGCGCCAGTTGAATCGAATCAGGAACGTCGACCGTGTGAAGCCCCGTCCCACGTGTTGTGAGTTGGTGGCCGCGGCCGCGTGTGCCGTCTACGCAACGCTTGCCTTTTCGACCTAACAGGGAGCTGCTGGAGCAGATCGCCGAGTTGGAGAAATCGGAGTTCATCGCGGCCGGGAAAAAGGTTCGACGAACATTCCGCAGCTTCTTGAAATCCTCTTCTCGCACGTTACCAACTGCCCCTACGTACCTCTGACTGCCAGTAAATGCCACGTCTATCTTTGAGCAATTAAGTCATGCTGCTGTCGGTTAATCGGCCTGCTTACTAAATTTCCCCTCGGTGCCCTGTGATGGACTGGCGTCTCTGCAAAGTTTATCGCTCCCGTGTTTTTCAACTGCAAACTGAACTGTCGCTCGCTCGCGTAAAAAAACGCGCTGTGCTGCGTTGGTTGCAGCCCAGCACGGAGGTCAGCAAAGGCAAGCTGACCCCGCTGACTGACGTCGGTGCCACTGAGCTGCTCAACAAGGTACGTGCTTGCCGCTTCCCCCAGAACCCTCGGCCCCTTAAGCCAGAAGTGCGGAACCTTTTATGCGTTAGGTTATATAAAAAATAAGTGTTGTAAACCCGCCTCCACCCATGAGTAAGGTTTGTCACGTGAACAAAGCGTGCCAATTCTTTATTACTTTTACTACTTCAGCACACCTGTGTGTTGGCGAGCGAACCCACAACATTTACATCGAAAGACCCACAACAATTACGAAACCCACAACATTTACATTGTAAATATTGTGGGTTCGCTCTCCAACGTACGTGACAAATCTTACTAGTTGGCTGCGCCAGGTGGAGGCTGGTTTACAACATTTGTTTTTTACGTGACCGAACCCATAATAAAAGGCATATACTATTAATAAATGCTCTGAAGATAGCGTTTAGCCGTGTGGAGCGTTCCACCTCTCTCCTTCGCGATGTTTCGCCTCCCACACCGGAAACGTGACGGCCCGTGCTTCGCGAGGGAGACCTGGGTGTGCGTGTGCATCCGCACAGGAGATTCATCTTTCCTTACTCAGGGGGTCACAAGGGAAAACGCTTCGTTATTTTAATAAATGCTCTGAAGATAGCGTTTAGCCGTGTGGGGCGATCCACCCCCCTCCTCCTCTCCAGTTCGCCTCCCACGCTGGAAGCGCGGCGTTCCGTGCTTCGCGAGCGAGACCTGGGGTGTGCGTGCACGTGCGTGCGTGCGTCCGCGCAGGAGATCCAGCGGCTGCTGGAGGAGAACGAGAAGCTGAAGGCGCGCATCAAGATGGTGGAGACGCAGGCGACGAGCGCCCTGGAGGAGAGGTCCCGCCTGGAGCGCAGCCTCAAGGAGACGTCGCTGCACCCGGCGGCAGACCAGGTGACCGCTCCGCCGACGACAGGGCCGAGGCCGCCGGGCCCGACCGTGGACCGCGGTCTGTCTGGCCGCTGGCGCCCGGGGGGGCCACGCGGCTACGTTCGCGTCGGGCCCTCGGAGCGCGCGCCACGATCCCAGCGTCACGAGTTCGATTTTCTGAACCCGGTCCTGGGCGTCTCCGAGGTCGAATCGGCATCAAGTGGATACGTGTTGCGGTGTGTAAACATCGCCAATAGGGAGACACGCGGCTGGGCGTGGTGCTGCCCACCCACCCCCTTGTGTGCCGTGCTGACCTTTATAGGTGATACTCGCGAACAGCACTTCGATATATTGTTACATCAGAAAATACCTAGTGAGCTTGCACGCTCTGGAAGCGGGATTCCTGCGATAAAACACTGGCTCCGGTCTCTAACACTGGCTCCTGTCTCTGTAACACTGATAGACAGATAGACGTTTATTACTACAGCAGAAATTACCGGGTGAGCTCGCACGCTCCGGAAGCTGCAAATCCCGCGGCACGGCTTTTAACCCCGCGGCCCGTCGCGGCTACACGGGGGGGGTGGGATCTCTTTCCGCGCGCGCGAGCGAGCAGCGGTTGCCCGCGGCGACGGACGTGAGCGCGCTGGAAGAGCAGCTGTCGTCGCTGCGCGCGGAGCTGGAGCGCGAGCGGAGCGCGGGCGGCGCTGCCGCCGCCCTGCAGGACGGCCTCGCCGCCAGCCGACACGAGCTGCTGCGCGTCAAGGAGCAGCTCGAGACCGCAGAGAAGGTGGGCGGAGGGGAGGGGGGGAGGAAAGGGGGGGTGAGGAGAGAGAAGGCGCCCGAGGCGAGAGTCGAACCGCTTCGAGCCCGCGACGAGGCGCCGCCGATGTGACCGCCGCACCGCCTTGCCGCACACCAGGAGCTGGAGAGCAAGTTCCAGGACACGGTGGCCTACCGCAACCTGAAGGAGATGCTCGCTCGCAAAAACGACTCCATCAAGGACCTGCGCAAGCGGCTGTCCCGGTGAGGTCGCCTCGAGTGTTTTCAGATCTTGTCTGAAATGCCAGACGGGGTCAAAACGTCGTAAGCTTTACAACACTTACGATTCGTTCCACGTTAGTCCCCACTGGCTACGCTAACGACGCAGTCTGTTAATGCCACACGGGGGGGATCTTTGTGTCTTTACAGATATGAGCCCGAGGACTAGTGCGGCGGAACTGATGGGGGGCCCCGCCTCTGCGTGGGACCCCCCCCCCTCCCAGCCCCCCACTGCCTCACCACCCGCATCGAACGGCTCGCAGTACCGACCCTTTGCGGCGCACGTCAATCTCCCCTCTTCCCCCTCCTCCTCACACCCCGCCCGACCGCCGCGCCACCGAATCCCGGCGTTGCATGTAAGAACGGCGCCGGCTGCAAATGTTTGTCGCGGTGCTTCAGAGCAGGGGTGGGGAACGTACAGCCGATGGGAGCCGGATGTCACCCACAGCTTCATTTGTCGATAGCGGTGTGCGTCGCCGCTCAAAAATAGCAGGGAAGGCACGGCTGGCATCGCGCCCTAGCGTCGCGTGCGACCACCGCGTCGCGTGTACGTTGCTGCTACTCGGCCTTGCCCAGGCCACCAACTCTTAACGGGGATGAAAGCGCGGTCGTGTTGTTGTTTTAGAACTCAAAAGTGTTGAAAGCAGCGGTTGTCCGTTTCGGGTGGCGGTAAAATGAAGGCAGACGGAAAACAAATGACGGTTGGAACATCGGTTTAAAACTTTCCACGGCCTCCCACACCCACACAGCCCGTGGAAACGATAATTATCCTGAAAGCTGTTGTTGAGATCCATTCTCCTCTATCGAGCCGTGGAAACCCACGTTATTACGACATTTATCCATCAGTGCAAAGCGTCTTGGCCAGACTAATCGGGTATAACACCCACGTACTTGCGTGCGGGTGTTCATGCTGAGTTGGTCAGCGAGTTGGCACAGTGGGGAGCACAGGTGGCGCCTCGGTCAGTCATCTCAGTCAAGTCAGCCCACGCCATCCGGCTCTGTCCCATGACCTGTCAGCGAGCATCCGACACTTCGCGTGATAGCCTCAAGGTGCACCCGGCCTGGCGCAAGCGCAGCGGAGACGTCGCCGCCACTTAGTGGCGAACGGCGGTCGTGTGTTAATGTGCGGTCGCACCCACCACCGAAGGTATTTCAAAGCGTCCTATTTGGCCGTCGCTAAGGAACGCATTTCCCCGTCACCGCCGTATGAAAAACAACGATAGGGCGCCGCTTTGCGTCGGTTACCGGAGCGACGCGGATACACAGCCGTCTTCATTCTGCTCCTATAAATAGCAGAACGCTGATTCACATCTGCGAGTTGCGGTGTCTCGGTTCCCGCCGGGTGGGGTCGCGGGGCCGAGGGTGGGGGTCGAGAGGGGTCACCGCAGGGTTCACAGATTCCGGGCCGCACGCCGACATCTGTTGATGTACGGCTGGCTCCCGGCATGCACCGCGTCGAATCTCCGCGACGGCACGGGGGTGGCCGCGTGACTCCGCACGGATGAAGTTGCCCCGCGCGATAGCTCGACGCGATTGGGCTGTGTCGCGTGGTGGAGCGGTACGGTTGAAACAAAAAAAAATCGTTGACCGTAATACCTACACGATGAGACGAAAGAAACTAATTATGACTCTAACTTTTTAGCTTTCAGTCGCCGAGGCAAAATTAAGTGGAAAACCAAACGTATTTGTTTATTCTCTGATCGGAGAACCTGGTCTGGGTACTGAGTGACAAAGCACGTTCAAATCCGAGAACCGGCTCAGACGCGCAGCGGCCGTTACAAGACCTGACCTCCCCCACCCCCGCAACGCCTCATGATGGCAACATTCTCCCGAATGTAATTGTAATCTGCGCTATTGGCATCGCGCGATGAGACGAAGAATCCGCTCAGAGCTCGTGTGGAGCGCGAGGACGGCAGCTGAAGTTCGTACACGTGATCTTGTTAACCGTTAACCGATATAACTATCGTGCCGTCAAGGTGACAGAGTTGTAATCTTGACCGTGTTGAGCAAACGCGACACCAAACGTAATGTGATGGGGTAACGGGCGAAATATGTATTCGCTCTGTAAAAGAAACCAGGGTTAATGAGATGGGGTTTTGAAAGCACTGTAGTCTGCGCTCCTTCCACGGACTCGACATTGGCGACTCGTACCTGAACATATCGATGCTGCCACCATACGCACCAACAGAACAGATGAACGATGTCACTAAAACGTAACCTCTTGGCTCAATGGGCATAACCGCAAACAAAAACTGACAGACCGCTTGATCGGTGACCGGGCTAAAGATATCAACCGTCGTAGCCGAGACCTGGATTCGAACCCGGGTCAACGGTCTGATCCCCTGGCCTCGCGGCTACCTCCCTCGCAGCTGCGGCGAAGGTCGCCAGGTTGCGATCCTGTGGCGTGTCGTCGTCTTGTTGCTAGCGTTGTCTTGTCGCTGGTGCCCTCCTCACGTCTCCTCCCCGAGTTTGCTGTCGATTCGTAGACGTCGCTGCGGCTCCGTTTTGAGGTTTCGCGAAATCGCTGGTCGCTGAAACGGCGTCTCTGGATCGCGAGTGATTAAACGTGATGTGAAGGTAAGAACGGTGTGTGTGTGTGTGCTCACGCGAGTGGTGTGCGCGTTTAGATAGATGTTTATTATTACAGCAGAAAAATACCCAGCGAGCTTGCAAGCGCTTTACGGGACGTCTGTGTGAACAGTGTGGATGTGTGTGTTGGCACAGCCGCCCTCCGGCAACGACGGAGGGCAGAGGAGCGACGCTCGCAACAACGAGCGGAGCGCCGGGCGGCTAAAACGCAGCGAGTTGGCACAGTCGGGAGCACGGGTGGTCCATCCGCCGGTCGTCTCGGTCACCCTGATCTAACCCAAAAGAAACACGAATCGGCATTTGGATCACGAACGCCCCTACGCGTAAAAATAACTTGTAGCAATCGAAGGGTGACAAGGAAAATGACTGGTTATTTTCGGCGGTGCGGACCCTTCTCGTTAGTCTGTGGCTGTGTGACATCTGCATGTTATCTGCTCGTGGCACGCATCAAAACCGCCGTGACAGGGCCTTCCCTTATTCTGAGACAAACACCCTCCAGGAATGTGACGCGAGGCTCCACACGTGCGAGCGCGGGCCTTGCGGGGTTCCGGCTCACCGCAACCCTGTACAGGCTTAATCTGTTTCTGACACCGGATGATTTACGGGTGAGCCCTGTCGTAGGAGCCTCTCCAGAGGCGCCTCCTGTAGTTACGAGACAATCCTTCAGCCGAGCAATTCGCGTGAGAGGGCATTTGCCGGACTGCGGTCTGGACCATCGCTGGCTGCAGGGCGCGTGCGGCCGCGCGGGAGGAAATGGGGCCCCCCTCTGGGTGGAGCGATTCCAGCTCGGCCACGGAGTGGGTGACGGGGCCCTGGCATCGGCAAACCGCGGGCACCGTGATGTTAAATATCCTGCACGTGTGCGTGACTCATACGGCCCGCTCCCTGCACAACCACCTCCGCCGCCAGGCCGTCTATACACACGGCCGGCTGCCCGACCACCGCTTGCAATCCATCATCGGCATCTTGCTCAATCCATCCGGGACAATCGATCAGAATCAGACCGCTGCAGCACGCCTCCTCCAGTCAATCTATGGACCCCGCTGACCACCACCTATTACAATCCATCATCGGCAGCTTGTTCAATCCATCCGGGTCAGTCCATCAAGCCATCAGCTATAATCCATCATAATCGGAGCGCTCTGGCACGCCTCCTCCTCCAGTCCATCTACACACCCGGCTGACCCCGACCTCTTACAATCCACCATTGGGCATCTTGTTCAATCCATCAATCCATCCGATGTAATCCCTCAGCATCAGACCGCTATACCACGCCACCTCGAGTCAATCTACACCCCCCCCCCCAAATTATTTTACAATCCATCATCGTCATCCATCAGGGGTGGGGCGAGGTGATGGTGTGGGGTGAGGGTAAGTGTGCGGGGTGTGGTAGCGGGCTGGGGGGGGTCGCGGGGCGCGCCTGCCCTTGCAGGTGGTGTTCAGGAAGGGCAGCGGTCAGCGCGCGGTCGCGATGCTTGTTTACGTCCCCGTGCGCCCTCCTCTCTCCCTCCACACTCACGCTCCGTTCCCCCCTCGTACATTGCATGTTTCGTATTTCACTCCAAACCCAATCATTTGATCTTCTTCTTTGCGATTCTTCGAAGCACGTTGGTCAGCCTCTGGACATCGTTGTCTTTCAGCTCGGCCTCGAAGTGTTGGGTAGAATTCGCGGGCAATACCAAGTATTACCTGACAGGGATCGCGACGTGAACGCTTCTACCTTGACCCCCCCAATCATTTGTTTATAGGGAATAAATGTAAATTATTATTATTAATTATGATAGCTACCGCATGTTTACTCGCAATTGAAGCCCTTGGGTTCTATCTATGAACGAACTTAAATAACTAACCGCGTGCGGTAGAGCCGCGTAGTAGCGCTGCCGCCTCACAGCAAGAAGAACCCGGGTTTGATTCCCGGCTCGGGTGCCGCCTTTCTGTGTGGAGTTTGCGTGGGCTTCCTCTGGCTTCTCCGGTTTTCTCTCCACGACTTAAAAAAAACCACTCGTGAATCAATTGCCCGATTCCATCGTCACAATATATGGATAGGGACGCAGTATTTGGCAGGTTGGCGGCCCCACCACAAGTAAATAAATCTATAAGCAGGAAAAGTCTCCTTTATCAACCTGTCTCTCCGCATAAACAAAAATCAACGTTGTACTGATGTAGGATTTCACGGCTCGATTCGTGATTTCACGGCTCGATTCTTCAAAGCTGTTCGCTCTCCGTCTCTCTACAGTCTATACGTACAGTCTACAGTCTAGACATACAGTCTATAGCCGTGTCACTGAACGCTCCACCTTACACGAACCGTCGACTCGGGAGAGCGTTCTACACTAACATCCCGAAAGAATTGCTTTGAAGAACAACCATCAAAAACCAAGTTGTTTTGTGTGCGCAACCCACGTATTATCAGTCGCCATGAATCACCATCTCAGCCACAGCACTGATTCGCTACAAAACTGATTCGCTACAAAACTCCAGCCCGACTTTCACATCCAGTGTGTCACCTCTTTATTCTGCTGATGTAGGGTGTCACTGCCCGACGTATGAGAATTACCCTCCGTGCGCTGTTCCTTAGAAATAACCGTGTCACTGAGCGTTCCTTCCCGCTCCTTCGACACGGCTATCCCGACAGAACAGATCTGGATGCTGGTATTGCTGATGCGGGAATTGCTGATGCCGGTATTCCTGATGTGGGGAGCGGTAGCCCAGTGGTTAGGGCGCTGGGCTACGAACATGGCGATCCGAGTTCGAATCCCGCTCACGGCCAACACCAGTGACGATTTTCTGAAACCGGTCCTGGGCCTCCCCTAGGTCGACTCAGCTTCAAATGAGTACCTAG
>JAZEWU010000057.1:1019951-1038186 GCA_036362915.1 Geotria australis | reverse complement strand
GTGTTTGCTGCCGGTGACTGTTGGTGGTGATGTGGTTTGCTGGTTTCTTGTTTGTGCAGCACGTGGAGGGGATGTGGCGATGGTGCTGACGTTAGGTCACGATGGTCGTGATGGTGTGGTGCGATGTGTTGATGGTGCTCATCGTGATCATGATTGGACTCCTGCGCTCATCAGCGTTTTCAGGATCACCGCTGAATCGTGTAGAGGTTCGCCTAAGGCCGCAGCCTATCTTGATCTCCATCACAGATTAAATTTGGGCTTCAACTCTTCGTAGGTTTGTAATTCGCCCAGTTCTTCTTGTTAGTAGATTTCTGTTTCTTCAACACTTAACAATTGGTATAAAACCCAATCTGGAATCTTCTTGACGCCCCTGCGAATTGTGAGGCCTCAAGCTGTAGCTTGTTTAGCTTATCCCTGAATCCGGCACTGGGTCCCCATCACCCCCCTCGCCCCCCCGCTGTGGTCTGCGACGACGTCACTGCGGTGCGTGGTGGCACGTGCAGCAGCTAATGATGATTGGAAGCGGCGGCGTCTTAATGAGCGAACCGGGACACTCTCAAAACACTTGCTGCTGAAGCTGCCGCCGCTGCGGGTAATTGTATCGAGAAGAAAAACTAGTGCCGAGAGTTGTTCGGAGAATTTGAGATTGATTGGCGAAGCCGCGCGTCGCTGACGTCGCTCGACTCGCCCAGGTATATATATATAGACTGTTGAGTACTGTAGGTCGCTTTGCTGCTTCGCTGCGCTCTGTGTGTGTGTGTTTGACGTCGTGCGGAGTGAGAGTTGGTGTCACCAGCTGCTCTTTCGGGATAGCCGTGTCGCACGAGCGGCCCCCCTGCTCTGTCCTTTGCTCGACACGGCTATTGCATCACAGCGCCGAGCGGTCTCTCTGAAGCCGGACTGGTCGGTCGCCCTTTAGGTCGACTCAGCCCAAAAAGAACGACCCCGTGTGGTCACGCGCAGGTAATCCGCGCTTGGACTGGAAAGACAAAGACGCGCGTGGGGGGGGGGGAGGCTGTGTGTCTGTGTGATGTGGGGAGCGGCGGCTCAGTGGTTAGCTCGCCGGGCTACAAACCTGGCCGCACCCCGAGTTCGAATCCCGCTCACGGCCAACACCAGTAACGAATTTCTGAACCGGTGCTAGGCCTCCCCTAGGTCGACTCAGCCTCAAATTAATACCTAGTTCTGTGTGTAAACATTGCCACTAGGGAGACAAAGGCGGCCGGGCGTGGTGCTGGCCACCCACCCCATCGTGTGTCTTATCGCACCTTCACAGGTCGAACGGAACTTGACCCTACGGTCTGTTCCGGCTATACGGGGGATCTTTATCTTGTTCTATCCGTGTCCGACAGCACACGCTTCGCACGTTGTGGGGTCCGTCCTAGGTGCTCACTGACACCACGGCTCTGTGTGCAGGTGTGTGCAGGTGTGCTGAACAAGCGTGACTTCATCCCGCCATGGTGAGTGATGACCTGTAACCCCGCAACCCACACTCGGCTATCCCCGAAACAGCAGCTGTTTATAATAATAATGATAGCATTTATATTTATATAGCTACATGCCTTGCGCCCTGTGTCTGCCGGGATAGGCTCCGGCTCACCGCGACCCTGTATAGGATTGAGCGGTTTCTGAAAATGGATGGATGGATGGACAATATACCCTTTGTAATTGAACACTCAAATGCAAACTTGTTGATATGCATTTTTTTGAAGTCAATTTTTATTCAACCGTCGAGCTATGTAGCTCTTTTTAACAGTTGTCCAGCGTGGAGGGGTAAGCAAGTTAGTAAAAACAATTAACCTAGCCAGCATGGCTTTGGACTGTGGGAGGAAACCGGAGTACCCGGCATAACCCACGCGAACACAGGGAGAATATACACACTCCACACAGAGAGGTACCCAAGCCGGGAATCGAACCCAGAAGGTTGCTGTGAGGCACCAGCCTATTCACCGCGCCACCTTGACGCCCTATTAACACAATTGATTGCATTTTAAAACAACCGTTATATTAATGATCAGTGACAAACTTAAACAAACGGGTGGAAAATAAATATTAAGTCTGATTGCGAAAAAATGCACTACGTTGCCAAAGTGATGGGAACCAAGTAGCGTGGCACTATTTGGCAGTGAAAAACAAGCATCATACCAGTTGGAAATGTTTCCGCCTAAGTGTTTGAAAACAAAACTACGATGCGCTTTGCTGACATTGTTTATACAGGTGCTGAACTCACCACTGAAATCTTCTTCTTCTTCTTCTGAAATGTGTTTAGTAGATTGGTCTACTGATGCGGTTCCCAACCAGTGGTCCCATGGTCCGTGGGGAATATTGTATACAATTCATGATGTAGTATAAAATAGTAAACTATTAGAAATGGCTGTGTTTCAATACCCGTTGATATTTAAGTTTGACTCCTGTCAGCCATAGGCTATGTAAAATTAAATGTTAACGGCTTGCGTACATTGTTGGTCCGAAAACGCTTCTGTTGATAATCTATTGGTTTACATGAAAAAATGTTGGGGATCACTGACCGTTCCGGCTTGTGATGTAACCAGGAACATGTTTTAGACAATCAAACTCACCAACGAATTCAGTCTTTTGGGTCATATCAGAATCAGGCTTGTTAATCTACTGTTGGTTTTTCAGAATGTTATTTTATATGTCATCTTGCTCATGATCCTTGGAGTTACCACTAACCTTTCAAATAATTACGTTTTTTGTACATGCTTATGAGCTGTCTGTGGAGATATCTTATCGAGGTCTATTAATGTATTACTTTGTCCTAGGACAAAGCTCTCGGTTTACAGGTCAATCTACGTCCCTATTCTCACCTATGGTCATGAACTTTGGGTAATGACCGAAAGAACGAGATCGCGGATACAAGCGGCAGAAATGAGGTTTCTCCGCAGGGTTGCTGGGCTCACTCTCCGTGATAAAGTGAGGAGCACAGAAATCCGGGACAACCTCGGAGTAGAGTCGCTGCTTCTTCGGATTGAAAGGAGCCAGTTGAAGTGGTTCGGGCATCTGGTAAGGATGCCCCCCGGAAGGCTCCCTCGGGAGGTATTCCAGGCGCGGCCCACCGGGCGGAGACCTAGAGGCCGACCTAGGACACGTTGGAGGGATTATATCCTTCGGCTTGCCTGGGAACGGCTGGGAATCCCCCGGGAAGAGCTGGAGTCTGTTGCTGAGGAAAGGGATGTCTGGTCCACTCTCCTTGGACTGCTGTCACCGCGACCCTCACCAGGACAAGCGGTTTAGAAAATGGATGGATGGATGGATTTATATAGCGCCTTTCACCCGAGGGTCACAAAGCGCTGCACAAAGCTGCAGAGAGAACGACATGTCAACAACGACAGCACGGAAAATCAGAGCACGGAAAATCAGAGCACGGAAAATCAGCATCGTGTTTCGATTCTTCGAAACACGATGGTCAGCTTCTGGACATCGTTGCCTTTCAGCTCGGCCTCGAAGTGTTTGGTAGAATTCGCAGGCAATACCAAGTATTACCTGACAGGGATCGCGACGTGAACGCTTCTACCTTGACCCCCACAGCAGCTGTTGAGAGTAATTCTCATCCCTCGGCTCCGTGACAAACCTCCATCAGTGCGCGGGGTGGGACAGAATTAACTGACACGTTTCCAAGTAGTGTAGTTTGAAATGTGTCCGGTATTTATGGCCCACCATCCTCCTGTATATTACAATTGTCAACAGCATAATCGATGGTTATTTCGTTGTGTTAAAGTAACAAGAGTATTCGGCCGATGAGACGAGACTACTGGACAGGCATACCTATTTTATCGAAGCCTCTGATAACGAATTTTCGTTTAAAGGACAATTAAAAAAATGTCATTTATAAATATTCTCTAATAGTAAGTCGAACACTTGCACTGCACGACCAAGGCTCCTGTGAATCGTACATTGTCTATAAACACGCTTAGGGTATTATTTGTACTTCTATCATACCGCATAATTATTAGTAGCAGTATAGTATTATTATAGTATTCATTTTATAGCGAAGCTCTGTTTATGAGTTTAGGTCATGTGAAAAAAAGGTGTGTAAGTGAAGTGCACCCGTCGATATGTTGGAGCAAACGAGCGAGCACATGCATCACTTACCTTAAAAGATGGTACCGACGTTTCGCTGAGGTTTACACTCAGCATTATCAGGGGACTTGGTGTTATAATGTGCAGTTATAATGCGTTGTGTTATAATGGCCTCTCAATGGATTTATCGCTGAGCCGACAACACATGGATGGATGCTGGTATCGTACCGATGCAGGTTCGTCACAGATCGATGTACGAGAATCGCTCACGCTTCCGTCTCCTTCGCGACGTTTCGCCTCCCACGCTGGAGGCATCTTCAGGCGTTCTGACGATGCCTCCAACGTGGGAGGCGAAACGTCGCCAAGGAGAGAGGGGGGAGCGCTCAGTGACACGGCTATCCCGAAAGAGCAGCGTTGGGAAAGCAATCCTCAACGTACGCATTGTCACTGAAACTGATTGGCCCACACTAGAGACAGTCGCTTCATCACGTTTTATTGATTGGCCGTGTCGGGTGGAGGAGGGTTCTTACGACACAAAACGAATCAATTACGCGCGCGGTAGAAATCAGTGAGGCATCCAGAAAAGCATCGGCTCGTATGTACTACATATATACATAGCATCTGTGAACCGTAATCCCGTGTCGCGCATCGTTATCGGACAGAAATTATCTTAAGTTACAGAAATTGTTTAACATTATACCTTTTAAAGAGTTTGAAGAGGCCGTGAAAATAGATTATGAAGCGCAAGTCATATTAATGAACGGTGATTAGATTTCGGTTTTTTTTGGTTGGCTCGGTGGTCATATCGTGTTGGTTCAATTCTCAAAGCTCGCTCGAGTTTCAAATCTAAGCCGTTCCGCTCTCAGCCAGGCAGCTGTTATTTAAGCTGGAGGGAGCCGTTGAGCTGTGTAGCTCTTTGTAACAGTTGTCCAGCGGGGGGACGGTGGGCGAGTTACAACATCTCAGGGCACCGCGGGGCAATTTAGTCAGGGCAGTTAACCTAGGCAACAGCAGCGTGTCTTTGGACTGTGGGAGGAAACCGGAGTGACCGGCGAAAACGCACGCAGACACGGGGTCCAACCCAGAATCGACGAGGAAACATGCATTATTTAATATTAATTATAATTATGTTATTTAATATTACAATTTATAACACGCGGCACGGTATTCGTTCAATGTCGAAGATGTTCGTTCGAAGAGAAAACGACTCAGAGGTGCGAGAAAACCGCAGAAAGGCAGCGGAGGGGGGAGGCAGTTACGCGGTTAGCCGGCGCCAACATTTGCCAGACACTGCGTCCTATATATTATGATGTCATCGGCCAATTAATGAGTGGTTTTTTTTAAGTTGTAGGATGAAACAGGAGAACCCGACGCGAAACAGGGGGAGAACACACCAACGTCACACAGAAAGGCGCCCGAGGCGGGAATCGAACCGCCTCGGGTAGGACTTTCTTCTTGTGAGGAGGCGCGGATGTTACCGCTGCACAGACACCCTGCTTCTCACTCTCAGGCTCAAAATCCTAAACAGCCCAGCGGCCAGTTGCGAACAGCACGATTAAAGGTGTGATGGACAGTGGCGGACTTATTGAATCTGGGGCCCCAGGCAAAGTTAAATGACGACCCCCCCTCCCCACACTTCCAAAAAGCACTGAATCCTCCCAACGAATGATGCAGAAATTGACCTCAAATTAAATTTTAATCCTAGAGTTCATAGATTTACTTTAAAAACGGTAAACATTCTTGCATACGCGACTAATCAATTGTGAAACCATCGCGGAACTGAGAGGCGAAACGTCGCGAAGGAGAGAGGAGGCACGCTCAGCGACACGGCTATCTCGAAAGAGCAGCTGCGGAGAGCGATTCTCATCACACGGAGAGCCACCGTGACAAACCTACATCAGCACAGAGACTCTCATATCACAGTAGCGATAGACGCTCAGGTCACACTGACAGATAGACTGAAAGCCACAGTGAGCTATAGACTTTTAGGTCAGAGAGTGATAAACTCTCAGCACCCACAACCTGGAACAGCCTGCCACATCTATCACGCCTAACAAAGTCCCCTACAATTTTTTTTTTTAAGTCGCCTCTTCACCGACTCACAACAAACCGACTGAGCCAGGCTCCGCGCCTTCGAATCAACGGGCACAACGCGCCCGGAGAATATGCGCGCGTTACAAATATACATTATTATATTGTTATTATATTAATAATAAGGTAGAAGCGTTCACGTCGCGATCCCTGTCAGGTAGTACTTGGTACTGCCTGCGAATTCTACCAAACACTTCGAGGCCGAGGAGCTGAAAGACAACGATGACCAGAGGCTGACCATCGTGCTTCGAAGAATCGCAAAGAAAAAAAATATTATTATCACAGCGAGATAAACTACATGCACACTGAGTGCGATGCAGATCAGAAGGAGCAGTGTTGACGGGTGATCGGTGTTGGTTGGTGATCCGTGGTGACGGGTGATCGGTGGTGCCGGCATCCCTGCCGCATCATCACAGCGAGTCCACCGGCACTGCTCTGACCGTAACGATGACAACGAGCGACGGCGGCAATGAGCGACGACGGCGATGTTGACAAAAGTCCCACGGGCGCTCAGCGACGCGCGGGCCCCACGGCGGAGACTCGCCGTCTCCTCACCCGGCGGCCGCGACGGGCGCCGTGGGCTAGTCGGCACCGTGAGCTAGCGGGCACTGTGAGCGAGCGGGCACCGGGTTGCCACACGCGCCTGGGTACCGCGCGCCTGGGTACCGCGCGCCTGGGGTGACTCACGGCGTCGGGGTTAATTCTGTTTCTGTTCCCACGGCCCGGTGACTGAGGTTCCAGTGAAAGCAGGGTGAGTGATCTGATCGGGGCGGACCGGGAACGCGCCACGGTCCCGCTTTCGCAGAAGTCGGTCGGCACAACGACGCCGGTGTTTCCCAGTAACGCGCCCGTTACCTGCGCTTCCCACACCCACGCTGTTCACACGGCGATTCGTGTGTATAATAATAATAATTATAATAGCATTTTTATATAGCGCCTTTCACCCGAGGGTCACAAAGCGCTGCACAAGGGCCTGCGAAGAGAACGGCATGTCAACAGGGGTTTTCATCCATTCATTCCCAGTGCGTCTTAGTCTGGTTTGCATCACCTACGCGCCTCCCCCCCCCCGGGTGTGTGAGGTGACCTGGCTGGGGGTGTAAGACGTGACGGATTTTTGTACCTATTGTATTATACATGTGATGTCATATATGTATTGTATTACACACCTCCCTCCCTCCCCTGATTCTTGTGTCGCAGGAATCTCGTAAAGCGCTTGCAAGCTCACTGGCTATTTTCTGCTGTAATAATAAACACCTCCCTCCCTCCCACCCACCCACCAGGAGGACTATGATTACGCCAGCGGTTCGGAGCCCTCCTCGTCGCTGCCTCTCGACGCGGACCTGACCACGAACGACGCGGACCTGACCACGAACGACGCGGACCTGTGGCATTTGGCGGCCGCGGCGCCGTGCCCGCCGTGGCTGTGGGGCGCGCGCTCCTGGCTCGTGCCGCCCGTCTACTCCCTGCTGGCGCTGGTCGGGGTCGCGGGACACCTGCCCCTGCTGCTGGTGTTGGCGCGCGGGCCCCGCACCAGCACGCGGCTGCACCTGCTGCACCTGGCCGCCTGCAACCTCGTCTTCCTGCTCATGCTGCCCGTGCAGGCGACGGTGCAGGCGGCCGACTGGCTGCAGTACAGCCCCGTTTGCTGCAGGTCAGAACGGATGTGTCTCGTCCAGTCCGTCCGTCCGTCCGTCCGTTCGTTCGTCGTGAAAGCGCTGAATGCTGTGTACGGGGTTGCGGTGAGCCCGGAGTCTATCCCGGCCGTGACCGGAAGCCCCTCCTCTACTTCCTCCTGCAGGATGCTGGGCGGGCTGTTCAGCATCAAACTGTCCAGCTACCTGGCTGTGGCTTATAACCCCTCCTCTACCTGTCTCTACTCCTCTACCTCCTCCTCCTCAACCTCCTCCTCTACCATCCTGCAGGATGTTGGGCCGGGTGTTCCACACCAACCTGTGCGGTGCCTCTCTCACGCCAATCGTGAGCTGCTACCTGACCACGAACTAAACTCTTTTCTCTACCTGTCCCACCTCCTCTACCTCCTCACCTCCTCCTGCAGGATGCTGGGCGGGCTGTTCAGCACGAACCTGTGCGGCGCCTCGCTGATGCTGGCCGCGCTGGGGGTGGACCGCTACCTGGCCGTGGCCCGGGCTCGCGGCTGGGCCCGCGGGCCCCGCGCCGCGGCCGCACGCCGCGTCCACGCCACGTGCGGCGCCGCGTGGCTCGTCGCGCTGCTGATCAGCGCGCCCAGTTTCGCCAACTTCACCGTGATCGAGCACGAGTGCGTGTACGACAGAGCCGACGGGAAGGCGACCGTCCGTTTGTTGCAGGTGAGCGAGTGTGGTCTCGGTCAGGCAGCCAGTGGCGCCTGGCGTCTGTGACATCATGTCGGCAGCGAGCCTTCGCCCGCTTCGCGTGATGGGCAGGAGCAACTCACTCGTACACTCTCCCCACTCTGCCGTCTCTCTCCCCGCACGCTCTCCCCACACACACCTCTCTCTCTCCCCGCAGGTGCTGGGCTCGTGCGTGCTGCCGGGCGCCGTGATGACCGCGTGCTACGGCAGCATCGCGTGCCGCCTGCGCCGCCTGCGCGACTCGCGGCGCCGGCGCGCCCTGCGCGTCGTCTACGCCACCGTGCTGGCCTTCGCGGTCTGCACGCTGCCCTACAACGCGGTGGCGATCCTGGACACCTACGCCTGGACCTCCGACCCCAGCGACAGCTGCGGCGACCAGACCCAGAGGCGAGCGAGCGGCCGAGCGAGCGGGTTTTTGCCGCTATTAAGATTGCCAGTTTCACGACCTTCCAGTGTATTCGAAGCAGCCTTAGACACCTTTTACAAAGTATCCGGTTTGCAAGCAGCCACGCATTGAGCGAGTGGGTGAGTGGGTGAGCGAGCGAGCGAGTCGGTGAGCGAGTGGGTGAGCGGGCGAGGACGCGGTTCCCTCGCGGCCTCCACCAGCGGCGTGACCCTTGTTCTCGTGCGGACGCGCAGATTCCTGTTGAACCTCTCTACGGAGTTCCTGGCGTACAGCCACTGCGCCATCCACCCGGTGCTGCACGCCTGCCTGAGCCACGCGTTCCGCCAGCGCCTCCTGGCCATGCTGCTGCGGTCGCCCCTGGGCCAGGCCCGGTGGGCGCGGGCCCACACGGCCACGGCGTCGGCCACCCCGGCCTCCGACGCGGCCTCGTCCAGCAAGACGGAGCTGTCGCTGTCCGCCCGCGACACCACGCTCGTGCACACCGTCATCTGACCGTCTCTCCGTCTGGATGTCAACTGGCTGTCACTTGTGAGTGGAGGCTCTGACTGTCTGTCAGCTGATTGTCTCGCTCACCGTGACCTGAGGAGTGTCTCACTTTAATCTGAGAGTCAGAGAGTGTAATTCTCACTGCGATCTGAGAGTCTGTCTCTCTTACTGTGATCTAAGAGCCTCTCACTTTTATCTGAGTCTCTCATTGTGATCTGAGAGGCCATCTCTCTGTGGTCTGGGGGTGTCTATCTCACGGTGATCTGAGATAGATAGATGTTTACTATTTCAGCAGAAAACAGCCAGTGAGCTTGCAAGCTCTGGATGCGGCATTCCTCCGATACAAAAAACGCTCCAACTAACCAACGCCAACAACGTATGAACTGTGTTAGCATTAAACACCCGCGTTATTAAAACGTATGAAATACTGTAATAAAGTTTGCTTTGCAAATACGCAAAAACCCGTGTGCGCGTCACTATGATTGCGACTGGGGGGGTGAGTGGAGTGTACAGGGTGTCCCAGATAGATGGAATCATGGGTAACGCACAATTCTGATCTTCTTCTTTGCGATTCTTCGAAGCGCGATGGTTAAATTACAGTTTCCCATTTCTTTACACAGTTCGTTGCATTTTTATTGAACTCTGCAAGCTCTTTTGAGCTGCAGAGGTTGGGCAGTAGAGCGCGGTCAAGGTAGAAGCGTTCACGTCGCGATCCCTGCCAAGTAGTACGTGGTATTACCTGCGAATTCTACCAAACACTTCGAAGCCAAGGAGCTGAAAGACAATTCTGATGATGCCTGATGGTCCCTATGTTATCCCTTATGGTTACATTTACATAGGGCACCCTACGTGGGTGGGTGGCCAGCACCACGCCTGGCCGCCTTTGTCTCCCTAGTGGCGATGTTTACACACCGCACTCGGTACTCATTTGAGGGTGAGTCGACCTAGGGCATGCCAAGAACCGGTTCAGAAAATTCGTCACTGGTGTTGGTGGCCGTGAGCGGGATTCGAACTCGGGTAGCCAGGTTCGTAGCCCAGCGCGCTAACCACTGAGCCATCGCTCCACACATAGACACACACAGAGACAGAGACACATAGAGATACATAGAGACTCACATAGAGACTCACAGAGACAAAGACACACAACAACACTAACCAACAATCGCCACTAACTGGCGGTGACGTCAACACGGCGCATGTGCCAGGCCAGGTGCACCTTGAGGCTATCACGCAGTGTTGAAGGTTCGCTGACAGGTCACGTGACAGACCCAGGTGCCATGGGCTGCCTGCTGTACCAGGCTCGGTGCATAAGGAGATCACCGGACAGACCCAGGTGCCATGGGCCGCTGGGCGCGGCCATGATTATGAAACGCTAGCAATCGATCAACGCAGCAGTCGATTCTGACCACCGATTCGAATCGAGAGTTTAATCGAACGTACTGACGTTTACCTGTAAAAATATCCTTCTTTATTTTTCTATTTGGTCACTTAGGTACAATGCGGTGTAAATGATGATGTTTTGATTGAGTTTGTTATTTTTTATGTTTGTCAATTCACGTGTTTGTATCGATTCACAATATCGATTCCCTCATTCTCTTTCTGGGTCTGTACGGGAATCGGTTCCCGCCCTGATAAAAATCGATCCACGCGGCAGTCGATTCCACCACAGATTCGAATCGAGCGTTTAATCGAACGTGCTGAATTTTACGTGTAAAATTATAATTTATAAACTTTGTCCTCGGTCACTTACGTGCAATGCGGTATTAATGTTGGTGTTTTGATTTAGTTTGCATAGTTTTTTAGTTTGTATTTTTGTCAATTCGCGTATTTGTTCTGTCGCAGGAATCCCGTCGAGAGTTTAAAATCTCGATGGGTATTTTTTCTTTATTAAAAATACGCATCTATCTGGCAGCAAAAGCTCCATTATTAAATGAGTCGCTTTGCGAGCGATTCCAAAGTATCGATTTCCAAAAATCGATTCCCAGTATCGACCCCTCACCGTTCTTCCGGGTCTGTAGTGGAACCGGATCCCACCACGCAGCTTTCGCGGAACCGGATCCCACCAGGACCAGGCTTATTCATTACATTTTTTGTTGCTTTGGTTTTTACTAGTTTTTTTCTGTGACCCTCGGGTGAAAGGCGCTCTATAAAATGCTATTATTATTACCACCACCACCATCAGTACCACTGACAGTTGCCCCTGGTAACTCCTCGGGACGTCACGCTGCTCTCGTCCAATGGTGTGACTCCACGCTCCCTCCCCCCACAGGCCTCGGCTCCACTCAGCCACTCAACCTGCACCACGTACAAACTTTTGCCAGCTCGGTTCGCGAATCATCATCTCCTCTCCCCGTCTCT
Source organism: Geotria australis (assembly GCA_036362915.1). Classification (NCBI taxonomy): domain Eukaryota; kingdom Metazoa; phylum Chordata; class Hyperoartia; order Petromyzontiformes; family Geotriidae; genus Geotria; species Geotria australis. The sequence continues at coordinate 1,026,453 of JAZEWU010000057.1, read as the reverse complement.
TTCACCTCATCTTTCTCTCATCTCTCCCGTCTCGTGTCTCCCCCACGAGCGAGGACGTCACCAAGCCGAGCCAGGACCAAACCTCGTCCGCCGCGACGCCGGGTCTCGATTAGCTAACTTGAGGCCTACCGGTCTGGGCTAGAATCGCCTGCCGGGGTTACCCTTCCGTCGCCCTGGCCGGGGCCGTATGAGCGCTTCGGGGTCCCCGCACGTCGCGTTCGAGGTTCCGGTAGACGCGGCTGCTGCAGCTGCCGCTGCGTCGGCGGGGATGCTGCGCAGCGCCAGGGTCCGCCTCGGGGTCTGCTTCATAGGCGTCTTCGTCTGCTACTTCTACTATGGCATCCTGCAGGAGAGCATGTGAGTGACCGGCACGGGGGTGCGCGGGCTGGTGTGGGGGAACCTGGGCGTGCATGGGGGTACGTGGCGAGGTATGGGGATATGTAGCGAGGTATGGGGGTGCGTGGGGAAGTATGGGGGTATGTGGGGGTACGTGGGGAGGTATGAGGGGTATGTGTGGGGAGATGTGGTTAGCGCACTGGGCTACGAATCTGGCGACCCGAGTTCGAATCCCGCTCATGGCCAACACCAGTGACGATTGTCTGAACCGACCCTGGGTCTCCCCTAGGTCGTCTCAGCCTCAAATGAGTACCTAGTGTGATGTGTAAAGATCGCCACTTGGGAGACAAAGGCGGCCGGGCGTGGTGCTGGTCACCCACCCCCTCGTGTGCCGTGTCGACCTTCATAGGTGCTCGCTAACAGCACTTGCCCCAACAGTCTGTTAAGGCTAAACGGGGGATCTTTGTCTTTGGTGAGGTATGGGGGTATGTATGGGGGTAGGTGGTGAGCTATGGGGGGGATACATGGCGAGACGAGAGGGTATACGATTCGGGATACGTGGCTAGACACGGTATCTTTAAACAGTACAGGTATAAACAAACTCTTCTTCTTTGCGATTCCTCGAAGCACGATGGTCAGCCTCTGGACATCGTTGTCTTTCAGCTCGGCCTCGAAGTGTTTGGTAGAATTCGCAGGCAATACCAAGTACCACCTGACAGGGATCGCAACGTGAACGCTTGTACCTTGACCCCCATAAACAAACTGACTATCATATACAGTATACTGTAACATTTCGCTATGAACCGGGTGTCGTACACCTCACGTTGACTGACAGTTTAATCACACTAGCGCCGCTAGAGTTTTGACTGCTCAGGCCCCCGAGCCACACACGTGTCGCTAACGGTGTCCGGTTGGCAGCGGGAACCGAGCTCCGCCAGGTCTGACGTGGCACCGCTCGCATCGCGCCAGTGTGTGGTTTGACAGTGGTTGGGCCCACTGAACCCAGACCACCCGAGTTCGATACCCGGCCAAGGCCAGCTGCGGCTTACGAGTGGTATCTGCACTGGTCCTGGTACACAACCCCTATGGGCCGTAATCGAATTTAACACCGGTTTTGACAACGATGTCCAGAAGCTTGACCATCGTGCTTTGAAGAATCGCAAAGAAGAAGAAGACCGGTTTTGTGCGTGGCTCGGTCGATTATGGTGGTGCGCTGCGTAGCGCTGTTGCCACACAGCAAGAAATTCCTGGGTTCGATTCCCTGCTCGGGTACCTTTCAGTGTGGAGTTTTCATGTTTTTTTTTGTGTTCGTGTGGATTTTTTTGGCGGGTATTCCAGTTTCCTCCCGCAGTCCAAAGACATGCTGCCTAGGTTAATTGACCTGCTGACTGAATTGCCCCCCGGTGCCCCTAAGATGTTGTAACTCGCTTACCCCTGCCCGCTGGACAACTCTTAAAAAGAGTTACACAGCTCGACGGTTTCTTCCAGCTTCGATAAAAAAAACTCACAAACAATCCAGCTCGCCTCCCGCCGCCCTGCCTGTTACAATCCCACTAGGGCCTTCCTGGCCCTAGTCGGGACACCTTCAGTGCGTTAGTGGGTTTACACGGGGCTATAAATAGACAGACCGTGCCGTTAATTAATCCGAGATTGAAATGTCACCGTGCCCATGAATGAATTGTGGCTGGGCGCCACATCCACATGTGTGGTCCCCCAGCTAGCGGTGGTAAATTCCACTTTTGCGTAGTGGGCACCTGCTAGGGGTTGCCACCTTGGAGGCACAACAAACCTGGACGTATCGTCGGATAGAATGAATGAGAGAGGACTCGTGTAACTGGCAAACCACCCGGACTTTCAATAATTACTTGGTCCGTTAAAGCGTAGATTTCCCAGCAGGACAGCTAGCTGCCTCCTCCAAAATGAGGCAGATCCCGGGAAAACCAGGACAGGTGGCAACTCAGCAGGGTGGCGCAGTGGTAACAGCTGCGCCTTACAGAATGAATGGTCTTGCCCGAGGTGGTTCGACTCTCGCCTCGGGCGCCTTTCTGTGTGGAGTTTGTGTGTTCTCCTCCTGTTGTTTGTGGATTTCCTCCGGGTTCTCCGCCTGATCCATTGATCAATGAGTGAACAAGCACAACCGCTGACTGTCGTGGTGCTAAGTGCTATCAGTTTATCGATCTCTGACGGAAGGATTGACGATTGCTGGGTTGTGTTAACGCTGGGAAGGATGTACTTTACTTGCGTCTACAGTGTTGGGGTGTATGTTGGTATGAGTGTAATGCTGTCACGTCATACCCAGATTATGAGTGCCGCATGTCTGTGTGTCACGCAGTTCTGGGTCCTCCCCAGAGTCTACTTTAGCCTTAAATGAATCCTGTCGCTGGGGTTGTGTTTCCAGCTCGGCATTGGGGTGAGGTTGTTGTACTGTTGGCCATGCTGGAGTCAATAAGGTGCTCGCCGACAGTACTTGCCCCTGCATCTTGTGAATGCTATCCGGGACGTGTTTGTGTTGTGTGCTCGCAGCACGCGGGGGCAGTACGGCTCCGGGGACGTGGAGGAACGCTTCCGTTTTGCGACGTCACTCGTCTTCGTGCAGTGCCTGGTCAACGCGCTCTTCGCGAAGCTCGGTACGGGCAACGACGGGCCCACACATTCCCTGCCTGAACACCACTCACTCCCGAACACCGTTGGGTTGCTCGCGGCACGGCTCATGCGCGGCGTGTGTGTGGGGAGCGCTGGCCCAGTGGTTAGCGCGCTGGGCTTCAAACCCGGCTATGACCCGAGTGCGAACCCCGCTCACGGCCACCAACACCAGTGACGATTTTCTAAACCGCTCCCGGTCCTCCCCTAGGTCAACTCAGCCTTGGATGAGTACCTAGTGTGGTGTGTAAACATTGCCACTATGGGAGACAAAGGCGGCCGGGCGTGGTGCTGGTCACCCACCTCGTCGTGCGCCGTGTCGACCTATATAGGTGCTGCTGACTAACGGCACTTGACCCTCCAGTGTGTGAAGGCTACACGGGGGATGTTTGTGTTTTGCGCGCAGTGATGATGTACGTGACGCGGCCGGCGCCCGACCGCACGGCGGGCTGGCTGTACGCCACCTGCGCCGTCTCCTACCTGGGCGCCATGGTCTCCAGCAACTCCGCACTGCAGTTCGTCAACTACCCCACGCAGGTGCGGGCCGCCGCGTCTCACCGCTCGGCACCGCATCGCACCGACACACGCGTAGATGCGTGCCGCCACTCCGCGTTGAACTGCTCAGGCGTGCCATTGAACGGTGTTACACCGCACCAGGGGTTCATATATTTTGCGTCTCAAGGCCCACTTGGGTCTGGTCTCCACGGACCGCTAGGTGGCGCTCGCGGCACTACACCACGCCACTCCACGCGGGTGTGCCGTCACCCCGCACTAGAAATGCAGCCAACCGTCCCGACTCAACGAGTTTCCCGATTTGAAGTCGCAAACGTTCGCGCGTTTTTTCGTTTTCAGGTGCTGGGCAAGTCGTGCAAGCCGATCCCAGGTGAGACGCGACGCCGCCACTTAATTATCGCCCGCAACTACTTTTGTCCACATCCCAGAGAGTAGTTGTGTTTGTGGGCATCGGCCTTACAGCTGGCTGAGCCCCCTCAGTCCCAGTTGTGCGATGCTGTGTGCCAACAGTGTGGCGTAGCTTGGTCTGGCGGGGCGTGCCGTTGCTTGTCGAGGTGCGCCGTTGTGGAGCGTTCGTGGTGAATTAGGGAGCCTGGTTGAGATGCAATTTGTACCGAGAGACGAGAGGAACGGCGGATGGGTTTCAGTAACGGCGTATAGTCCAAGACAACCGCATTGGCGGTTACCGTGCCCGCAGTGCTGACGCGCCAATTCGCCGTTTTAAAATAGATTGTGCGCGCGCGGGCGCGTACCGAATGTTACGCGGAAGCAGTTGCCCGGCTTGAAGTGTCGCCTGCAGCTGTTGCCCTGTGAGATGACGGGACGGCTCAAGGGACGTCGCCTCTTAATTTCAAGCGTCCTCCACGTTACTATCCGGCCGGGTGGCCAGGCGGTCAGAACACGTCTCTCTTGAGAGAGGGTTGCGAGTTCAAATCCCGGTCGTGGCTTCGCTCCGTAATCCATTCGACACGGATAAAATGCGCAGCAGCGGCCCTGAGCAGCTCTTGAAAGAAACTAAATACGGTTTAACGATAACGATGTACGTTTTCACGGCTCGATGGATGACAGTGGCTTTTCAAAATTGTTCCTTGGTGGGAAGCTGGATGATGCCTCCCACGTTGGATTTGACAAGACAACGATCGCCCGTATAGCCTTAACATACTGTAGGGTCAAGTGCTTTTAGCTAGTAGCACCTATGAATAATAAGGATTTCACATCACGCTTCGAAGATTCGAATATCGCGGCACGCTAACCGCTATACGCTGTCTCCCCTCCCCCCCCACACGGCACACCCTACCCGCGCCGCAGTGATGATCCTGGGAGTGCTGCTGGCGCGCAAGCGCTACCCGCTCATCAAGTACCTGTGCGTGCTGCTCATCGTGGTCGGCGTCGCCATGTTCCTGTACAAGGGCGGCGGCGCCAAGGCTGGCGGCGGTGGCTACGCCGCGGAGCAGGGCTACCTGGGCTACGGCGAGATCCTGCTGGTGAGCACGCACAGCGCGAAGCCACCGGGCATCCTCTCCCCCTGTGTCAGGTTCCTCCACGTGTCTGACTTTTCTGTTCGCGAGGCAGTGCATACTGAGCTGGTAAGTTACATTTATTATCATTATGGGGTGGCAGAGTGGTGCAAGGAGTAGTGCTGCTGCTGTCTCACAGCAAGAAATTCCTGGGTTCGATTCCCGGCTCTGGTGCCACCTTTCTATGCGGTTTGCACGTTCTCTCGTCGTGTCTGTGTGGGCTTTCGCCGGGTACTCCGGTTTCCTAGCACAGTCCAAAGACACGTTGCCTAGGTTTATTGCCCTGCGATGGGCTAGCATCTCATCCTGGGTATAGCCTCGCCTTGCACCGTCTCCCACGATGGGCTGCGGCCCCACGCGAGATACAATTTCAATTCAACTTTATTGTCAATGAATGAACATTATTTTATTTACATGCTTGACCTCATCAGATCTCGGAGGCTCGGCAGGGTTGAGCCAGGACAAGTGCTCGGCAGGGCTACCACCGTGCATCACACAGACAACCACACAGCTGTGGTTCGTCGGCCTGTAAGGCAAAGCAAGATAGGACTTTTAAAATACCACACCCGTTGTATCTCAAGGCCTCCTGTTTCCTCTGCCCCGTGTCTCCCTGCGCGTGTCCCGTGCCGCCAGCTCGTGTCGCTGACGCTGGACGGGCTGACGGGCGTCGCCCAGGACAAGATGAAGTCTCGGCACCAGACGGGCTCCCACCACATGATGCACAACATGAACCTGTGGTCGTCCATGCTGCTGGCAGTCGGTATGTGCCGCGGCAGCGCTTAACGCGGGCGTGTAGCGTTGCACTACAAACCCGGCGACCCTAGTTTTTGTGATTACCGCTCAAATTTGTAACTGGTCTCGGACCTCCCCCTAGGTTAACTCGGCCTCAAACGAGAACCACCTGGTGCAGAGAGACAAAGGCGGCTGGGCGTGGCGATTGCCACCCAGCTCAGTGGTAACATCTGCTCCTCACAGAAAGAAGGTCCTGCCCGAGGGGGTTCGTTCCCGCCTCCGGCGCCTTTCTATGTGGAGTTTGTGTGTTCTCCCCCTGTTCTGCGTGGGTTTCCTCTGGGTTCTCCGGTTTCATCCCACAACTAAAAAAAACCCCACTTATTAATTAATGATTGTTGTTTTTTAAACTGTGGCAGGAAACCCGTGCAGAACAGGGGGGAGAGAACACACAAACTCCACACAGAAAGGCGCCCTAGGTGGTAATCGAACTGCCTCGGGCAAGACCTTCTTTCTGTGAGGCGCAGATGTTACCACTGCAGACACCCTGCCGGTGTTTTGACACCGGGAGCTACGAGCGCGTTCCGAGTTGCTCGCGAGGGGTCGTGTCACGAGCCGTGCTGTCTCCGTCGTGCTTAACAGCGGTGGTGGTGACCGGGGAGATCTTCGAGTTCGTGAGTTTCACCGAGCGGCATCCGGCCATCCTCTACAAAATCCTGCTCTTCAGTATCACCAGCGCCTTCGGACAGGCACGTACACCCACACGC